>JAURVB010014516.1:0-177841 GCA_033002965.1 Piper betle | reverse complement strand
ACTGAGGTCTGTAATTAGTTGAAAAAAGGCTTATTGAATTGGAGTCTTTTTGGTGATTATGCCACAGATGTAGGTAGCGCACTGCTACATGTGCATGGAAAATTTTCTGTAAATGCTTAGAATGCCTTAAGAATCATGCAAAATTATAATGTTTTCCCATGCAGGGAGAGTTGCTCGAAACAAAGTTTAGAATCTCTTCAACACGTTGACCCAGATGCAATTTTCCTTCCTCAGAGATGTCAAAGCATAAATGAACGTATGTTTTGTTCATTTTATTAAATTTTATTTATTTTCTAGTTTTGAGAACTGTTGGCTTGACATGTTGGAGTAATTATTTTGCAGTTCTTCAATTTTCAATGAAATGAAAATGTCAAATTTGGATGCCGATTATCTTGCTGGTGTTTGATAAACAAATTGCTGCACAAAATGGTACATCGCATGATTGACTTTTTCACACTTTCGTTCTAACTAGATTTGTGATAAGTGGGTTTTTATTTGTAGGCATGTATATTCAGAGTAGATCTCTTCCGGGTTATACTTGACATCACAGGGGAGCTTTATGGCGAGAAGTTGATATGACTCGCTTCGAACTTGTCTAAGACAATTAGGTTTGCTTCAGGTCTGCTGTATTGTAAATACACTTTTCTTTTAGTCACAGCTTTTGCTTTAACAGTCAAGCTCGTTATTTTTAAGCTGACGCTAATCCTTTCTTTTGTAAAAATTGATTGTTGTCTGATTTGTACTTTGCACACGGTATGGAAGTGGATTAGACAACTAATAGGCTTAACAGTTTGTTCTGGTGTTTTATCCTTCACTGCTTGAGGCTTGATTTGTACCACAAAAATTGTCTAAAAAGATCCGAAATTTCACTTTGTAGGTTGTTGCTTTAATGTATGCATGCTTGTTTTATTTGGTTAAGCAAAGAATATACTAACAGAATTGTGTAACTTTTAAATATCATGAAGAGATCAATATCAATCTTCACTGTAAAACAAATAAAATATTTGTTGTTTACTTGTTTTGTATGTGTGTTATTAATTTCTGTTAAGATTAGGGAGAAGGCTGGCAGTGGTGCCTAACCATCTAGGGCAGAATTTGCTCCCTTTATATGACTTCAAATGGTTAACTTTGAGAAATTTTAATATGATCAATTACTTATAAAATTCAGTTGCTTTATCTCTGCAAAATTTGACAGTTATAGATGCTTTTTAGGCTTCTCCCCCATAAATGAAATTTGGTTTTTGGGTAATGGCCATTTTGAAGTGACATGAGGTGGAGGCTGATTTCTACCCTTTTCTTGCCATGTCAAGTAATGGAAAAGTGTTTTCAGAAGTAGTTATGGAAGATGTCAAGCATCTGTCTCATGGTTTAATGTCTCCGTCCCAAAGGAGTAATGCCACTGCAGTTGAGCTCAGAAACTGTTGCCAGGGAGCTAACCACTGGCCATGGTTTAATGTCTCCTTGTATATGTTGATCTTAATATTAATTAACGATGTATTTTATGAACCTTATGATTTTATGATTTGTGATTTTCAGAATCGACCTCTCCGAAAGAGGCCTTTCGTTCATTGGCCGTGCAATATGCCGGCAGTTTTGTTTATTTGAGCCTCCTGGCGCACACAATACCGGTACTCCACTTGATCAAGAGTGAACCAAATAGAATAAGCCTAAATTTTATTTTATAAAAAAATGTATTTTTTTGTATTTACAAATTTAATTAGTTTATCAATTAATATTATCTATCGAAGTAGTAATTTGATCTGTACCAACTCAAATGAGCTTAAATCAGTTTTTTGAACAGTAAATAAGTCCTTAATTATTGCCTTCTAGTATATTCCTTTTCAAAAAACCATTTTAAGAGTTGAAATGCTTTTTGATGTAACTTTGAATTTAACAAAAGTCAAAATTATATAAAAAAAATTTATGAAAAAATCACATGAGTTCCATAAAAATAATCTAAATTAATATATAAATCATTTAATTTTCTCATACCTAAAGATCATCAGTCAGTTCTTTTTAAATATTATTAAATTAGTCATGGTTAGAGGTTATGATTCAATTTATGTAAGCAATGAAATTATTACATAATAAAAAAACACAATATTATCTCAATAGCATTCTATTTTTATTCCGAATTTTAGCTACTTCATGGTTAAAAAATTTAAATTGTCAACCTCATTAAAATTGGTATATATATAATATACTCTTTAGAAAAAATTAGTACTTTTGTTATTATAATATATTTTGTATTCAGATTAATTATAATAACTTTCAAATGACCTATCCATCTACTCATTAGAGTGGTGGTACAAAGAAAGCAGTCATGATTATTTTGTACTCTCACTATATATATAATATTATTTACTTTAAATGCAAACTAATTAATTTAATATTATTTGTATATAAAATGCGTTAAATATACTTATTTTGATAAAATTGACTATTTTAAAAAAATTTATGTTATTTACACTATTTTCTTGACAACCAAGTAGACTATAAAGAGTTCAACAACCGATATCACTCTTTATAAATTTTTTTGTATTTTATTTTTTTAAAATTTACAACAAAATAATTTTTTATCTTATTATATACTCATAAAAGTAAATTAAATTACAATTATTCCTTTTTATTATTACAATTTACAATTAGAAATAGAAATATCAATAAAAATTATATTTTTATTGTTTGCATTAAATCTAATCATTTTTTGATCAATGGTAATAATTTATTTTAAAAATAAACAAATTAATGAAAACATATTATATTCTAAGTCAATTTAAATTCATATTAAAATCTAAATTATTTGAAAATAATCAAATATATAAAAATAATGAGTAACTAAAAATTATATAATGGCAAGCAATAAATTAGACGGATATAGTCTAATTCCGGTTAAACCTTTGGTGACAACCATTTGATCTTACAAGTTGGAATTTTCGAGCAAAGATTATTCGTCAAATATCCATTTAGGTGTCACTTTTTCACATTAGTCAATAATGTTGGTTTTTTAATGTTATAATATCATAATTCCTTAAAAAGAATGAACCATCCCGAATAAATTTAAATTTTATTTTATAAAATGTTTTTTCATTTAAAATTTAATTAGTTTATTAATTAATCTCATTTATCGAACTATGAATTGTACATAGTTAAGTACAGTAGACTCGAAGTAGATAAAGTTATTTTTTGAACATTAAATAAGTTCTTATATTATTACCTTCAACTATATTTTTAAATAATAATTTTAATAGTTGAAATGTTTTTTGATATAACTTTAAATTTTGGATAAAAGTCAAAATTCTTAAAACTTTTACGAAAAAAAGCACATAAGTTCAATAAAAATAATCAAACTTATTATATAAATCATTTAGTTTTTTCATTCCTAAAAATCATCAATTAATTCTTTTTGAATATTATTAAATTAGTCATTGTTAAAGGTGACAATTCTAATATGTATAAACGATGAAATAATTACATAACAAAAAAATATCACATTATCTCGTATTTGTTCTATTTTCATTTCAAATTTTAGCCACGGGGTTTAACACCCATAACATTCTTTATAATGTCGTTGGTTGGCTCAAATAATTTCTTATTTTTTTATATTTTACTTTCTTTATAATTTATGACAAAATAATCTTCTTTGTGTATTGATTATTGATAAATTTATTTATTGAAGTATAATTTTTAGTTATAACAATATGTATAATTTTACCCCTACCTAGAAAGTAATAAAACAACCAAAACATATAAAAGCTCAAATGTAAAAGCCTAACAGAACAAACCCACTTTTTTTCCCCTTTTATTAAATTAGGGTTTAAATCTTTGGTGGTGGTGACCAATTATTCTACACACACTAGTAGGGTTGTTTAAAACTTGATAAACTCAATTTTGTATTGTACTCATTCGAGAAAAACTCTATTCACGAAATTAAACGAGCCGAGCCTGTGTTTGTACCTTTTCAATTAGGCTTGATTCGAAGCTCGATACTTTATACAATAAATAAATTTTTTTGACTATATTAATCTTAATTTTTTATACAAATATAATCAAATTATAAAATATTATTATATAATAACAATTTAAATAGAAATATGCATGATTAGATTATCTCTCATGCATAATTACATCAAAGTTAAGATATTTAAATTATAAATTAAATTCTAGTATGAATTATATGAACAAATGCATCAATAAATACGAATTAAGCTACCTCGAATTCAACTCAAACTTGGATTGACCGAGTACTTATTACCTTGACTCGTACTCATAATCAAACCAATTGAGCTTGTGTTGAGCAAAATTGACTTGACTCGCCTGATGAGCACGCCTACACACCAGCTTGGATGCTAATCAATTCGAGTCGAGTTGAATTAAGCTATGTTCAAATTCAATTAGATTATTTCGAGTATAAGTCGAACTGAAAAGGGGCTTCAAGTTGAGTCAAATTTAAGCCGAACATGAGAAAGCTTAAGTATTATTAATATAATTATTTGAGATAAAAATTAATTATAAAAATAGTTTGTTCCAAACATAACATATATCATTATAATTTAATGATATTTATTATTATTATTTTATTTTGTACATAAATAATTATACAAAAGTAAAATATTGAGTTCCATTTGTAGCTAGTCATCCCTTGATTCGAGTCAAAACTTCAACTCAATACGAATCCAAACATGGAGGAAATTTGAGTTTCGTAGATCTGTTTGAACAGAGACCTGCCCGGATCACTGGGACCCACACTTCGAGTTCTAACTCTACATCTTCCAAACCCAACTGACACGATCACGCGCATACTCTCTCACTACGAAACCCTCCCCAGTCCCGACGCTGTCTCTCTTAAAACCCTCCGGTGATCTTCGCTTTTTCGGCTCCGGTACGCATCTGTTCCCTGTCCAAATCTCCGTCTTCCCACGTTTTCTCGGTTTTCTCCGACGAAGACTGAACCTTTTTGGTCGGCAACGATGGCGTAGGTCGGTGTCGGCGCGGCGAAGTTGGGGAGCTCTGTCGATTGGTGGGGGTGGGGGCAATGGCGGACTTCGGCGAGGCGAAACTGTTCGTGAGGAACCTCCCCGACGAGGCCGGGGAGCAGGCGCTGTCGGACTACTTCGCCAAGTACGGGGAGGTGGTCTGGTCGGTGGTGTCTAGGGATAAGAGCACTGGGAACCCGAAAGGCTTCGGCTTTGTGAGCTTCGCCACCACCGAGTGCGCGGACAGGGCCCTTCAAGACGACCGGCAGCATGTCCTTCTTGGGAGGACGGTCGGTTCCCTTATCTAGGGTTTATACATGTTATGCTTTGCTGCTTTGATTTGAAATTTGTATGTAGCTGACATGTTGATGATTGTTCAGGGGGTTTTAAGGATAATTGGGGTTTTTTTATATATTTATGTAGATTTTGAATGATTTAGTGGTATTGTTGTTGATTTAGAGTAATTTGTTTGGTGTGATGTGACTAGGTATTGTATGGTGGCTTCTATTTTTTTTGTTAGTGTTATGGTTTATTTTTTGGTAGTTGGTGGATTTGTTTTTCGTCACGGTTAGATTTCTGGATGTTGCAGGTATGAATGATTGGGGGGGGACAAAATGTTTCTTTGTTATGTTCGTAGGTTTTTGCAAGTTGGAATGCGACTGTGCTTATTGTCGTTTGGCTGGATTAAATATGCTTCTTCCTAATCTTTATGCATATTTGAGAAATTGAGTTTGGGGGATGTCTGTTGTTTGATCATTACTTCTTTGCTTACATTTTTTATTAGGTTGTTTGGTCAATTTTTTATATGTGGGATTAGGAATATCTTGAATCTCACCCTTTCACTTACAAATTGGTTTGTGCTGCTTTCGATGATATGGTTGTGTAGGTAGAGATAAGGAAAGCTACGCGAAGACCTGATCAGCACCAACATCGGAGTTCTCAAAACAGCAGAGGAGCGCGTAAGGACAATGGCTATGCGATTAACAACAACAGCATTGATGACGATATTCAGTTCAGTAATAGAAAGGTGTTCGTAGGTGGTTTGCCTCCTACTCTAACAGAAGAGGAGCTGAAGAACTACTTTGAAAAGTATGGGAACGTTGTAGACGTTGTGGTTATCTATGACAGTATCACACATAGACCAAGGGGATTTGGATTTGTTAGTTTTGATTCGGACGAGGCAGTGGAGATTGTTGTGCAAAACACTTTTCATGAATTACAAGGGAAGCGCGTGGAGGTGAAAAAGGCAATACCTAGAAGTGGTGCTAATGGTGGAAGGAGGGCATACAGATGTGATTACAGTGCTAAAATGAGCAATGGAAGAGGGCCAAGCTACGGTGGTTATGGTCCAGGAATGAATTCACCTCATAGAGCTAGATATGGCACCTATCAAAATTTCTATGGCTCATCTCCTGTGTACGGTTATGGAGATGGAGGATTCCCTTATGGACCAGCTTGGTATGGTAATCCATATTACATGGGACCATACGGTGGAGTTGCATATGGATGCCCAACGGTGCCACCGAGAAGTCTGTGGAATGGTTATGGAATGGTTGGAGCAAGGCGCAGTCCTATGCCTTACAATAGTCCTCTAGTCTATCCTGGATATGCAAATGGAGGTGTTGGTGTGGTGGGTATATGTACCGGGGTGCGGTGGCCGGTTCTTCTAACGGGAAAGATCAAACTGGCAGGAAGGAGGAGGAATTTCAGTCTGGGGCTTTGCATGCTACTTCACCAATGAAGGAGGATCCCCGTGGGAGTGATGAGTCGTCAAGTCATAGTGGTCAAAGCGGGCCAAGATATTAGGAAAAGATGATAATTGTAACGGCCGATTGACTTTTGTATACTCTTATTTTTATTGTTCAAATGGAATTGCTGTTAACAATTTTTTTAGGAATTGTTGTTGCTCTCTTAATTTGGTGATGCTCTGTTGTAGATGTGTTGCTCGTGCCCGTTCTTTTTTGTTCAAGTGATTTTCTTTTTTTTTAAATGTTTTCAAGTGATCTCTAACGCTTTGATTGTTATTTAATTCATCTTTTTGGTTTTGAAGGGACCTGTTCGCAAGTGCTACACTCTGTCAGAATACTTTCTTGTTCTCTGTCTGAGGATTTTCTCGTTGGATCTCTGTATATTTTTATTTTCATTTTAAGTCGGATGCCATCATGTTGAGCTCATTCATCTTTATCCCTTTTTATTTTTTAAAGTTTACCCTTTTTCACCTTCATTGTTTGAGATACTTGTGACGTGCCCATGTATAAGAGAACAACGAGTGATAAGATTACGAGTGAGATAAAATTGTGATGGAAGAAGAAAGCAATTACCAAATCTCAATAATAATAAATAAAGAGTGTGCGTGGGACCGCTCATTCTCGATTGTCTTATTGTTTGGAGACACAGAAGATTCACTATTTCTGGGATGTAAGGTGCATTTAGGATACTAAAACAATTTGGTTGAAATATTTGGATAATGCCCACAAAATCTACTCTCCTCCTTGTTGCTTAATTGCCTTGATTAAGCTGAGTTTATTTGTCAAGGTTTGTCAAAATTTGACAAATAAATGTTTCCATTTTGTAAAACCTTATTGGATTAGGTATTTGTAAAACTCAGTTTCGGGTTAGGGTTTTACCCGTTTATAAATTTACCAGATGTGGGTCAGTCTCAAATCGGTTCGAGCGAGTTTAAATTAGACTATAAGTATTGGGATTAGATGTCCATATAAGAATATTATAGTGGCTGAGTATGTGTAACACTCTAAATCTGGTTCACGCTCATGAACCAAATCGGCATATTACAAGCTCCGGCTAGGTCAGCTAACTCGAACCTAACTCATACGAATCTAATCTTTGCGTCTTAAGATGAAGATATGACTCGTCGTACATGGATGAATATATGGAATCCTAATATGATACTACATGGATGACATGTAAACTAAATTGCACACCAATACAATTATGATTAAAATCAATAAAAATTTTAAAATAAAATTGACAGAATCTCCCCTAAAAGTGTAATTAGGGGCCACCCTATCAAATAATATATAGAAATATATATACATGTATCAACAATTTCATTTACACCGAATCTAATCTCCTATACACTCATTCTGAAGCTTGCGTTTCAATCCACTACACTTCTGTTGCGCAATCTATTCATATTTCTTTTTCCTATCATCATGTCTTAGTATTTTATCTCATCATATCCTCATATTTTAGCATTTAATCACATCACATCAATATAATAACATTATAACAAAATATTAACTATTCTATCAACTGACATGTGTGCAATCGACAACAATACTCCCCCGTCCAGGCTGGCACATCCAATTCGTGATCATTACCTACATATAAAATAAAAACACGTCACTAACAAGTGTTACTAGTCTAGAAAAAAATAACTATAACAAGCTGGCTATGATAGCAAACTCTCATATGAAAGAAAACATCGTATACTCCTCGTGAACACTCTGAAGGGCACTTACTGAGGAGCCACTGGGCTGTAGACCTGGTAGCATCCTGAACTAATTGTTCTGTTGTTGCTGATGCCTCTCTCAGCATTTTCTTACTTCATTTTCTAGTCTCGAATCCAAGCCCTCTCCTTACCTCCATATTTCTCATGGCCTTGAGCACGAAGGTCGAGTAACATCACGCAAGTCGCCTTTAGTACCCTTTAAACCACAAGTCCGAACATGCGCTGTACTTAACAGTACCCGTAAACCTCCACGTTCTTCGGGTGTGAGGAACTCAAACGCGGAGTTATCAGGATCCCTCAGGAATAGAATAGTCTGTTGCACTAATCCAGAGCTCGCTTTGACTGTCACGACATCCTCTCATAGTACGTGCAGTCAGTTTCTCCATCTCTCGTCTCATTGAAAACGCGAAAACTATATATATATAGCGCTGGGTAGGGATTTATATAATAGGCCCGAAGGCAATTTATGGTGGATCTTATTTCGAAATCATTCTCAAGGGATCTCATCCTTGAGGGTTATTAATCCGGAAATCTGTTCGGCTAGATGGCCCGAGTTAAGTGGGATTCGATAAAATGCCACTTAACCCGTCCTGCAGGCAATAAATCAAACATACAATAGAAGAGAGTAAAAATAGAGATGAGTCCTAAACGGACCTGGTAAAAGTTCCAAGCGCGTCATCGCACCTAGGCGGCGAGCTCCTACTCCGTACCTACACATCAAAACTAAATACTAATGCCCGCTAACTAAATGATGCATCAAACTCAATGAACATCAGTCAACAATCAAATAGTTAGGTATAAAAGTAATTCTAACTCATCCTATTCATACCAATTTTACTGTGTTTTTACGTCATGCTCGATTAGCATGCTCATATTTACTTTATCTCGTTAAGTCGCTTGTCCTCCATGCACTATTAATCACATTATGTAACTTATCACTTCATCCATAATTAGTCATTATCATGACAATTAATCAGTCCTAACATGTTATGCTAGCAATCATCAATTTCAAATAATTAACTTGAAGGTAATTATACCTCACGTCATCGGCAATCAGCGATAGTTAGGGTTTCGTCGTGTGTCTCGGAGCTCGAATTCGGCGCTCGTCAGTGTCTTAAGTTCGATTGGGATCAACTTGATGACCTCCGCGAAAAATCCAGCGAATCCGATTTTTCGGCGGGTTTCAATAGTTTTTTGGCAGCTTCTGGCGGTTTTCCAGTGGCAATCGCTGACAACGTCTACTTGCCGGTTAGGGGTCATATTGGGTACCGTTGGAACCGGCTCGGCGAGCTCAACATGTCTACGGTGTCAACATGGTCGGCGGAGGCGGCAACTTGCCAAAAATTGGCTAAAATAGAGGGTCGGTGGTGGGTGACTAAATTCGGTCGGCCTGGGCGGCGATGGGCTCCGATATGGTTGGTGTAACACCCCACTTCGGCTCACCCGTGAACCGACTCGAAAATGTCCCCGGCGACCGAACCGTTTGCTAATCTACTGGGTTCAATTAAGCCGACTCGGATCTACCCTCGGTGTCTCAAGATGGAGATGCAAACATGAGATGCAAACATGAAATGCATGGATGGGATGCGTGGGTCCTAACGTAGTCCTACATGCATGCTATGATGTGCAAGCAAAACAAAACCATAGCAACAACAAGAAATTTTAATTAAAAATTCATTAATTTTTATGAAAAAACGGACAGATACTCCCCTAAAAGTGCAATAGGGGCCAACCTGTCCACAACAAGGGTATATAAATATTTTATCAAAATACGATAAAACATGACAATCTACCGTAGCGTTCATCATTATCTCATTTGTTTTCATTTGAGCCAAGTCTGAACTCTAAGGCTTCCTACTCATTCACAATTATCCGTTCGTTTCATAATAAGCAATTCATCAAGACAAAAACATCCTAATTACCATTCACATAGTATTAACACACCAACATTATACATTACACACGGCAGGTACATGTGTGCGAGGTTCTGTGTTGCTCCTCCGCAGTCCCGACAACTTTCATCCCTCGCATTTCTCACCTACATATATATAGAAAAACCGTCAGCCCGGAAAATAACTAGTATCAAACTGGAACATGAGAGCAAACTCTTATGGAAAGCAAACCATCATATATCTTCCTTAAGAACTCTCATAAGTGCAACTATAAAGGAGCCGTCGAGCAGCTGACTCAATAGCATCCCAATCTATCTGGTACTGTGCCGCTCATGACACTTCTTTTTCAGTACTTCACGTAAAGCTTTTATCCTAAGTCCTCTCCAAACCTCCGTATCTCTCCTGGCTTGAGCATGTAGGCCTAGTACTCTCAGACAGTCCCCTTTAGTACCCTTTGAACCACAAGTCCGGACATGCGCTGTACTAAACAGTACCCGTAAACCTCCACGTCCTCCGGGTGTGAGGAACTCAAACATGGAGTTGTCAGGATCCCTTGGGAATGGAACAGTCCGCTGGCACTAATCTAGAGCCCGCTTTGACTAGCACGACATCCGCTCATGGTACGTGCAAGTCGATTCATCTCCTCTTGTCTCACTGAAAACTTGATAAAATTATTTATAGAGCTGGGTCGGGATTTATTATAATAGGCCCAAAGGCAACTTAAGGTGGATCTTATTTTCAAAAACAAGCTCGAGGGATCTCATCCTCGAGGGTTATTAATCCAGAAAATTGCTGGCTAAATGGCCCGAGTTAAGTGGGATCCGATAAAATGCCACTTAACTCATCCTGCACATGGTAAATCAAATACATAATAGAGTAGCATAAAAATAGAGAACGAGTCCTAAACGGACCTGGTAAAAGCTCTAAACGGGTCCACGTGCCTAGGCGGCGAGCTCCTACACCGTACATACACAATCAAGCTAAAAACTAACGCCCGCATGATGAATCACACATCCTATAGCATGCACACACAATCAACACAATCACACATCAATCATCACATATTCATCCTAAGTCAATTCTAGTGAGTTTTCAATCTAAGTCTCATTAAATCAAGGTAATGAATTAGTTTACCTAATTAATTCCTTACTTTTCCATTTAAACACTCATCAATCAACCAATTTCAAAATTTTTTATTAAATTACACACAAACATACAGACACGTCAAAAACACAAAAATTCATCTAATTATCTAGTCTAGCATGCTTCCCTAATAATTATAAAATTTAAGAATTTACGTCGAAATAATTTATACCTCACGTCGTCGAAAATCGGCAACTGCTAGGGCCGTTTCGTGGCTCGAAACTCGAATTCGGCACCTAGCGGCATCCGAAGTCCGATCAAATTGGACCGGGTGCATTCGGCGGATGATCCGGCAAATTTCCCATGAATCTAATTTTTAGACGGTTCCGGCGGTTTTCCGGCGAGTTTCGGCAATTTTCCGGCGGATTCCAACGGTTTTCTGGCGATGATTCAGGACGGGGTAATTAGGGCATCTATCAGCACCAACTCGATGAGCTTGGTCCGATGGTGGTGTTAAACAAAGCAGCCGGGGCGGCGATGGCTGTCGACGGCGGCGTCGAAAGTGGGTGGCGGCGGCGACGTGCTCTAATCGGGGCTACGGCCGGCCTCGACGGCGGTCAGGATGATGGGGAAAACGTCGGCGATGGCGAGGGGGTGGTCGTCGGGGTCACAGTGGTGGTGGCGCGGCCCGGACTGCAGCTAATCGACGAGGGAGGGCGTCGCGGCTTGTGGGGCGATTCCGATGTCATGGCGGCCAGACGGTGGCCAGGGTGGGTCGTGGTAGCACAGCGACTGCACGGCGGGGCGGCGTTGCTCGGAGGCAGTGCGGCGTCGGCGGCGGCAAGGGTTTGGGGTGAGGAAGGTGTCAGGAAAGGAAGTGTAATACTCCAATGGTAGTTTCGTAATTAAGTATTGACTCGATTCCTTCTCGAGTCAAAATAATAACTAGTTTGTAATAAATTCTAAAAAAAATCTAGAAAAATATGGAAAAATTCCATAAAATAAAACAAACACAACAACATCCAAATGACATGCTCTATAACTAATAACCCACCCGAATATAATCCATCGCGTCATAACATGTTATTCGGCCTAAAATTATTTCTACGATCAAACATATAAAAAGAAAAAATACTGCATGCTTTCATATATTCTGATAACTCATATCTCACCATCTTCTCGACATTATCATCATATATTCAGGTACACCTGACTCTCATCGCTCGTAACTCACGGCTGGCCTCAACTCAGCACGCGGTTCATGAAACTGACTCGACTCGAAGCAACGGTTGAACCGACTGGTTCGGTAACGTAAAACCCTGACTCGAGTCACGGGTTTTATGGTTGGGGAAGCTCGCTGGAGGGTCGAGGGTATCGAGGCAACTACCCGATCATGGCGGCGATAGTCGCCGGCAATGCGATCGGCGACTCAACCAAAACGTAGCCGCGGCGCTAGGCGTGGCGATTTTGGCATCACGGCGGCTTGGCGGTGGCCGGGGTGCTCGAGGTGGCATGGCAACGTCGAGGCGAGGCCTTGCGACGATGATCAGTGACAGGCTGGCATCGACGACATGCAAAAGGTGGTGGCACGGCTAGGGTTTCGATTTTTTTAAGGATTTAATAAGACTTAGTTATTATTCTTTATTCGAGCCAGACATGAGTCAAGTATAATCCCATAAAATCAAACAAACACCAAAAGAACATATTGATATGTTCTGGAACTATCAGCCCACCCAAACTGCCTATAACACGTCCTAACAAGGTAAACAACCTAAAACTAATTATACGATCCGCTATATATATAAAAAACTGGCATACTCTCATATATTCTGATAACTCATTCAGTTCTGCTGTGTTCATAACGTTATCATCATATACTTGGGTACGCATGACCCTCATAGCTCATACACACGACTGGCGTCGGCTCAGTACACGTGTTCTGAAACTGACATGACTCGAAAAATAACGGTCGAACCGACCAGTTCTGAATATAAAACCCTGACTCGAATCGTGGGTTTTATAGTATGCCTACCATGTAGATGATAGCTTGAGTTAGGCTACAATAGAGTATGAGTTATCAGTGTTTATGCAAGGTATACTTATGATTATTTATGGGTTAGCCAAGGTTTTAGGCTTAGACTTAGGTTGTTGCAGCATTTAGTATTCGTTTGACATTTTCAGGATATCTTATTTTCATGCATCATAGGGATTTTGGATCACTAAATCGTGCCCCTATGGGCCCAACTTGATTGAGGAGTAGATTTTTACTTGATTGAGTTCAATGTTTGAGACCCATTTTGCATTATTGCCCTAATTCCCGCCTATAGAATTACTTTTAGTATTCGAGTCAATTTTGACATTGGACGATCTCGATTCGAACTTTCTATCCATATGTGTATTACATATACCCATAGGTAGGCCCCATTAGACCTGAGTTGTCGGATGTTTAGATTGTGCCACATCGCAAGATCAGAGCCATCCACGTTAGGCCTAGCTTCATCCAGTTACTTTTCAGAGATTTCCCACAATTTTGACGAATTCCACCCTAGCGCCACCACCACTTTGGCTCACCGCGGTGAGTCAAAGGCTACCCCCCAGCCACTGAACTAGTACCATCATGACTGCCTCGTGGTCGGCTATTGATCCGTACCCCTCACCACCATCAGCACCGCCGAGTAGCCTTTGGCGACGACATTTTCACACCCAATTTCCGCCGCTACAGCTGCCTTTTGGGCTACTTTTTAGCGCCAACAAGACACTTCCGTGAAATCCGACCACCTAGACAGATTACCTTCATTGAAATCTTCATTTTGAGGCCACCCATGGCAACGTCGTGGCCGAGATAGCCACCGGCAATGCCGTTAGAAAAGTGGTGATTCTGCCCATTTTTTCGGTCATTTTCCAGCCAGCCAGCAATCGGACTACGCTAATCGCCACCACTATCACCTTCCTTGTCACATAGGCCATCAATCCTAACTAGCGACGACCCCAACCGCGTAATCATCACTGTTTTCTAGCGACAGGCAAGCCCACCCCGTCGGACCCATATAGCCACATCATGTCTGTCTGCCTACATTCTCGTTCGTCTATCCGACCCAGTTCACCTGCCCAACAGTCCCATGGTCATGCCCGAGCCTGTGCCTGCGTACAGTTAACCATCCTAGCACTGTTGCTTGACTCGGCTAAGTCGATTCGGTCGACTCGCCTATGTTGACTCTGTTTGTCATTTTTAGCCTGATTTAAGTAGTTTTGCACCGTTTTCTGTAATTCGAGAACCTCTACACTAGTTTAGATACATATTCATCTTATTTAATATATTTTGATGTTATGAGTGCTTATTTATTTATTTATTATTATTTATTTCTTTTTTATTTCTATGTGTGTTGTATGTGATGGATGCTTCTATAATTGATTGTTATTATTATTGATATATTTACTTATTAATATTAATCTTATTTATATTTACTAAATTTTATTTATTTATTCAATTATTTACTATTTGTTCGTTGCATGTGTGTTATTATTTATTTATATTTAATTACATATTTTGTGTTGGATGACTATGATATTATTATTATTCATAACTAATTAAAATTAACTAAGCTTTTATTTATTTATTAAATAATTATATATTTATTTAATTATTTACATGTTTACTAATATGAGTATATGTGATATTTACTCTTGTTTAGCCGTGTATTTATACAGTGTATGATATTATTATTTTATATTTAGAGTATTGTTATTTTCATGCATTTATTATTTATCTATTTATTCATAAGTGTATGTATTTATTTATTTATTATTTGTTATTAATTATTTTCTTTATTATGCATCGATTTGTGTATTATATGCTTAATTTTAGGTTTACTTAGTATTGTCTTTGTTATTAAGATGTATTGATAATCTGGGGACACACCACAAGCATGCATCATATAGAAATGTCATTATTTTATTTAGTAGTTGGTTTTGATGTATGTTTTAGAGTCCAAGATCATCGTAGATAAGATAACATGGTTGGAGCTTAGACCATAGGTCCGCTAGGACTTTTCTTACTTTTATTGCTATATTCTATTGCTGATTTAATTTCCAAATTGTAGGACATGTTAAATGCTTGTTTTATTAGACCCTACTTAACATAAGCCATTTAAACATATTTTATTTGTATGATTAATAACCCTTGAGGATGAGATATATAAATCTCTTCTCAGGCCTATATATGATTTTCTCGAGTTTTCTAATGAGATGTGAGACAGGGGAAAACTAACGATCACGTTTGAGATAGGGTGAGTGTTAATCAAAGCGCGCTCTGGATTTGGTGAGCGTTTGTTCCATTCATAAGGGATCCTGACAACTCCACTTTTGAGTTCCTAAACCCGGAGAAGTATGGAGGTTTATATGTACTACAATAGAGCACATGCCTTAGAGTACTCGGTCTATGTACTCAAGGCTAGGATTGATACAGAGTATGTAAAGGGCTAAAAGAAAAAAATTGATGTTCTCGTGTAAGCTTTAGTTTTAAAGCTGATGAAGTATGAGATGAATAAGAAAGGGGATGCTATTGTGTGAGGTCGACGACTCTTAATTAATGCCTTGATGAGAGATTCTGTAGAGAAGTACATAAGCATTTCATTTAACAGGAGGCTATATGTCCTATACTAGTTTGAATATTAGTTATTTCTAAACTACTAATACTTGTTACTGATGTTTTTTCTATTATTATATAGGTCTGGTGATCCTGAGTCAGTTTTGGTGGGATGATGTATAAACGATACATATACTTGAGCTGGGTGCAATTATTTTCTTTTACATTTTTACTTAAATTTGACATGTTTTTTATGCTTATTTAGTGATGTCTTCCATTCTCTTGATGCCAAGTGGGTTAATTTGATCTATATTATTAATTGAGTCTTATAGATTATCTGCTTTAGACATGACTCAACTCAATCACGACATTTCCAATCTGGTTCTTAGGGGAACCAAAATCGGTGGGCCATAGTCTCGAGTCGGTTCGAATGAGTTTGAGCTAGACCTATTTTCAGACTATGAGTATGGAGCCCCAATAAACGTATGAATATGTTATGGAGGTTGAATATGTCTGACATGCAGATGATAGTTTTAGTTATGTTACAACAGAATATGAGTTATCAGTATATACACGAGGTATACAGATTTTTTTTGTATTAGCCATAGTTTTAGGCCTAGATCTAGGCCGTTTTAGCATTTATTATCCATTTGGGATTTTTAGGATATCTCATTTACAAGCATATTAGGGATTTTGAATTATTGGATTTCCCCTATGTACCCAACTTGATTTAAGTTATAGATTTTCATCCGATTGAGTTCAGGGTTTTGAGGCTCATTTATCATTCTTACCTTGATTCCCGCCTATAAAGCCACTTTTAGGACTTGAGTCAGTTTTAACTTTCGACAGTCTCGATTTGAGCTTTTCGTTCATTTATATATATTATCTATACCCATAAGTGGGCCCCACTAGGTCCACAAGTTGTTAGACGTTCTAGATCATGCCACATGACAAGATTAGAGCCATCCACATCAGCCCTATCTTTCTCGCATCGAATTTCAAAGATCTCACATTTTCGAAGTTTTCCACCCCTAGCGTCGCCGCCACTTTGGCTTACCCTTGGCAAGTCTACGGCCCGCCTCCAGCAAGTCTCCGGCCCGTCCCCTACTACCGGACGGGCACCACCATGATCCTCTCGCAGCCAGCTATCAATTTATACCCCTCACCACCACCGGCATCACCGTAGTCGCCGCTGGCAACGGCTTTTATCCGTTGGCATTCTATCGTCGCCGCCGTCGTTCAAGCCATTTCCCGACACGGACGAGACACATTCAGCCTATCCTACCACCCACACAGTTTTCCTTCATCAAGATATTCATTTTGAGACCACCCATGACCACCGTTGTGGCTGCAAACCCGATGGTGATTCTGCCCTTTTTCTACCATTTTCCAGCCAGTAGCCAGCCAACCACCACCACCTTGACGCCCTTTGTCGATCATGACTAGCAGTAGCCTTCACCCCATCGTTGTCAACATTTTCTAGCGACAGGTACCCCCTGCCCAATCGGACCCATTTGCCAGCACTCGTGTTCACCTCCCTGACCTTGTTCACTTACTCGCCAACCTGTTTGCCTGCTTGTGTTGTGTCCGCGTCCTTCAATCCAAAGCAGCCCAACCGACCCAACCTACCAATTTATATGACCTAGGCCAAGTTAACTCGGCCGACTCGGTTCAATTGAGTGTAGTTAACCCTATTCAGATCATTTTTTGCCCGTTTGTGATCATTTTTTTACCATTTTCAGTAATTCAAAAATTCCTATATTACTTTAGAAGCATATCCACATTATTTAGCATATTTTAATGTTAAGAGTATATTTATTTATTTATTTATTTATTGTTATTTTTTTATTTGTTTGTCGTATATGATGAATGTTTATGTGATTGTTTATTATTATTAGTATTGATATATTTACTTATTAATATTAATTTTATTCATGTTTATTAAATTTTATTCATTCATTCATTTTTTATCTATTTGTTTGTCCGTGTGTATGCTATTATTTATTTGTATTAATTATGTATTTCTGTATTAGATAACTATATTATTATTATTGTTTATGATTAATTAATATTAACTATTTGTTTATTTACTTATTTATCAAATTATTATTGATTTATTTATATGTTTACTAACACGAGTATTGTTTGATATTTACTCATGTTAATTGTGTATTTATAACAAATAATTATATTATTATTTTATGATTAAAGTATTATTTATTTTCATGTATTTATTTATTTATTATTTATCATGTTCTTTATTATACTTCGATTTGTGTGCTGGACATTTAGTTGTAGGTTTATTTAGGATTGTTTTCTTTATTAAGATGTATTAATGATGTAAGTACACATTACAAACATGCATCATATAAAAATATCAGTATTTTACTTAGCAACGGGTTTCAATATTCGTTTCGCAGTCCAACTTATTATAGATGAGACGTCACACTTGCAGCCTAGACCACAAGGTCGTTAGGACTCTTCTTATTTTTTATCACTATAGTATATTATTAATTTGATTTGTAGATCGTATGACATGTTAAGTGGTTGCTATATCAAACCTTATTTAACATGGGCTATTTAGACGTATTTTACTTCTGTGATTAATAACCTCGAGGATGAGATCCCTCGAGTCTGATTTCAAAAACAAGATCCATCGAAAATTGCTTTCGGGCCTATTATATAAATCTCTTCCCAGGCATATAAATAATTTTACTGAGTTTTCAATGAGATGAAAGATGATGAAATTGACTCACACATATTGTGAGCGGTGCACGTGCCAGTAAAAATGGGTTCTAAATTGGTGAGTGGGTCATTCCATTCTCGAGGGATCTTCTTGATAACTCTATATTTTGAGTTTCCTCACACTTGTCGTTTACAGGTAGTGTTTAGTATAACGAACGTCCGAACTTGTGGTTTAAAAGGGTATTAAAGATGATTGGTTAAGAGTATTCGGCCTTCGTGCTTAGGGTCAAGAGTTATATGGAAGATGTAGAGGGTTTTGTGATATACTGGTAGTCACGATGAACACAAAAGAAAATGAGAAAATGTTAAGGCATCTGATGAGTCAGAATAAGAAGTTGTCAAGCCAAAGCTAACGGTTCCTAATTAGTGTCCTTTGAGAGTTCACATAGAGGATAAATATATATATATATATATATATATATATATATATATATCTCATGGAATATCAGATTCTACTTCCTCGTTTGTACTAGTTATTATTCGGTCCATTAACATTCGTTACTGACGTTTTTCATATTATATATGTAGGTTTTGTGATCCTGAGTTGGCTTTGGTGGGAGGACAAATAAATATATTTGATGTGTTTTGACACATATTTAGTAATGTCTTCCACTCTTAAGACGTTAAGTGGGATGTAGAGGGTAAAGAGTTTTGATGTGTTTTGATGCTTATGGTCAATAGTTATATTGAGGATGTAGAGGTCTTTGGGATGTATTGGTAGTCCCAATGAACAGAAAAGAAAATGAGAAAATATTGAGGCATATGATGAATCAGAATAAGAAGTTGTTAAGCCGAGGCTAACGGTTCCTAATTAGTGTCCTTTGAGAGTTTACATAGAGGATAAATATATATACTTTTCTTTCTCATGGAATATCATATTCTACTTCCCGGTTTGTACTAATTATATTTTTATCCATTAACATTCGTTAGTGACGTTTTTCATATTATATGTGTAGGTTTTGTGATCCAGAGTTGGCTTTGGTGGGAGGACAGATAATTATATTGGATGTATTTTGACGTATATTTAATAATGTCTTTCATTTTTAAGACGCTAAGGGGGTTATTTCAATTTATATTATTAATCGAGTCTTATAGATTAACAACTATATATAATTCTATTCGATCATAAAATTTTTGATTCGGTTCTTAGATGAACCAAAATCTGAGTATCACATATTTAGGCCCATTTTTCATTTTTTTAGTGAAGAGCCCAATACAATCAAAGCCCATTTTAAACAAGTTCGATTCAAATTTGATTTCAATCAAACTAAAAAGGTTTTTACTCGAAAATCAACTAAAACTCCCTTAATGGGCATCGTCTCATACATGGGACAGGAAATTACATCAACAATACAGAAACAAAATGTCACAAACTCTGGTTCTTGCCCAGCTGATTTTAATGTCCATGAGCAGGCATATTCCAACCATAACCAGCTCATCCCTTTCACTCTCTTTCCTTGCAATGCAGAGGAGGACAAACCAAAAACCTCTAAAGGGTATCTTCATAAAGGAACAAAATTTCATTCTTCAATTCCCCTTCACAAGATACATATAACCAGTAGGGGACCTCATCTGTGTATTCAATTCAAGAGCTGTGTGTGAAACGAGGGCTCACTGGGAGACACAGAGAGAGACAAGCTCTATGTGATTAAGTGATGATGACATATGAGACATACATGCGACGTATTTACACTTAGATTGTGACTCAACAGTCAGGAGGGTAATGCTGTACAAAATACAGTGAACTCATGACACTATACTGCACCCTTCATCGCCATTAAAGTACGGTCTACGAGAGCTCCATAGCCAGCGAGTTTGTCAGCAGCCCCCTTTTGTGGGTCACATGCTATTCCAATGTCCATTCTCTTTCTCTTTCTCAATCCATTCTCTTCTGGGTCACTTTCGTTCAGTTGCCATTCAGACTTATCTGCTGGACTGAAGGGGTTGGATTTGGCATAGATTTTGTGTTCCCACTAGGGAAGACGCTGTTGAATGTCCTCAATCCCCACTAGCTTTACAATTGCATGAGCATGAGCTATTTTACAGTTTGCAGAAAAATGGATGTTCTTGCTTTGTTTTTGCTCTTTCTGTGGGGTACCCATTCAGATGAAAATTCCCCCACTACTGCGCGGCAATGTTTGAATCAACTCTGAAAACTTGATTGGAGATAGGGTATCCTTCAAATTGGCACTCTTCATGAGAACTATGAAACGATTGTAGTTTCTGGGCAAGAGCCACTTTGGTGGAACTAACATTTTGAATGACTAAAACATGCCCAACTTCTACCATTGGATTTGGATATAGCCTATGGAGGTAAGGAATTCTTCTTCAAATTAGCACCCTTCTCGAGAACAATGAAATGATTATAGTTTCTGGGCAAGAGCCATTTTGTTGGAACTAACATTTTGAATGACTAAAACATGCCCAACTTCTCCCGTTGGATTTGGATATCGCGTATGTGCATTTTCACCTATATGCTTTCCTTATGCAGGTAGCTTTGCGGTTCAAGGATGGAAATAAAAATGGTTATGCACTAAATTGAGCTTGCAGGATGTCAGCTCTGAACAATAGGTCTCACTCATGGACCTGCATGGCTATTGTTCTTGCTGCCTCTCCATCGGAGTTAAAGCTAAAACCCAGAAGCCCAAAAGTGGGGTTGATGCCCTTCCCTACTCCTGCTCCTTGCACCTAATGCCATGGAAAGTGATCTGATGACTTTTGACCACCTCCTGCACCTTATCTTCTTTGTATCTATTGTGCATACATACATTAGTATCACCTTTTGAAGCAGGGTGGTTTAACACGTATTCTCCTTCTGATCAAACTAATACCTTGTTGCATAGGTTCAAATGTCCTGTTCTCAGCTCCCTGTATCTAGTGATTCATGCTATTCACCCCTTGCTTTCAAAATCTTTGAAACTTAACCTTCTAGGAGAGCTATGGCCTGTGAGTATCAGCCACCTGATTTTGGAGTATACAAGTCACTCATATGAAGTCATTTCGATAGATTAAGGACTTGATTTGATGGTCATAGCCGCTCCAACTTAATCACGAAAATACTGTAAAAAATGCTTTTAGAACATATTATGCTTGATTCCAAATCTCCCGAGCTAGCTGGAACACTCATCCTCACCTTCGTTGATGACCTTTTTCACTGTACTGCCTTAGTTCCTGCAAGCTATGTTCGATTGCTTTAGGCCAAATTTTATTACTTAGAATGATGGCTTTAAGGTAGTACCTTAGGCCAAGAATATTCTTGCACTCGTTTCACAAAAGTTAAGTACCAACATATGTATAGTGAGGTCCGACACTAATGAACGAGCTAATTCATGTCACAAGCAGCTTGAGAAGACAAGGTACTATATACACGGACTTAGGCCAAGAATATTCCTGCACTCATTTCGCAAGAGTTAACTAAGTACCAACATTGTATAGTCAGGTCCATATTAATGAACGAGCTAATTCATGTCACAAGCAGCTTGAGAAGACAAGGTAGTACATACACGGACTTCTCTGATTATTTCTTGTCCAGTTACTGTGTTCTTGATGAGCAGTACGATTCATCTTAAACACACAAAGACCAATCTGGTCGGGACCTGGGAGGAACACCATCAGAAGGGACTTCGGGAAGAAGCTGCATGATCTGTAACATCCTAAAAAACTGCATGACCTCTTCTGTTTCCCATTACAATCACTTTGAGCTTCCAGTCTATGCTCTTTATATCAAGTCCTATCACATCATTTGCAGTGGTAGTGGTGGCTATGGAATCTTCTGCAGTTAGCTGCTGCATATTTTTCACGGCCTAAGGCAGGTGATCTCTTAGCTCCCTCTCCTATATCTATCTATATGTAACATCTTATCAAACTTGGGAGTCTTCCATGGACTCTGCAAACGAAAGATTTTTCATGGTAATTTTTTTTTCTGGGTTCAAATTACCTCCGGTTTTCATCTGGCTTACCAACTTTTTACATTGGAGGAAAATACATGGTATTGGCTTTGGTGGATTAGCTTATCATTGCAACTACCTGTGAACCATGCTTATGCAAACAAAATCATTTCCCGTGAGAAAATCTGTCTCCCATTCAACAATCAGGTCATGTTGTGACTATGTAAGATTGTTATACACTAATCCATGCACCCCATGGCTTGAAATTAGAAGCAAAGTCTATTTAATTAACTTAACTTTTGGAATAAAAAACTCAATTAGATCTTATTATGTTTAAGTAACTAAGAAGATTTTATTGACAGAACAACTCTTGAATGCCTTCGGAAAATTCGAGGACTAATGAATCTGAAGTGGCCTTTAACAAATGACAATCATGGAGTTTGCAAAGGATAAACTGTTTAACCTAATTGATCACCGAATTTCACTCGAAATCGACTGATTTAAATCGGATCAGAAGCAATCTGATTTGAAATAGACGTTAAATCGGGTTTTTTATAAAATGGTTGACCAATCAATTGATTCACCCCGATTCTGACCGATTGACGACCCATTTAGAATCGGGTAAATTGGAAAGAATTGGTTTGTACGAGAAAACGACAAAAAATACCTTGCATATGATATTAAATAAATTATTTATAATAGGTAAAAGTGGAATCAAAATTTTAAAAACCTAAAATCTACCATATTGCCCCTCCCTCCACCCATCTGCTGTCACCGATCCCTCCTTCCGCCCGTCTGTTGCCGCCAACCTCGCCCCTCCCTATGCCGCCGTCGCCGACCAGTATGCCGTCCCTTGCCTTCGCCCCTCCCTCCGCCGCCGCCCCTTGCATCCGCCAGTTCGCTGCCGCCTGCCCTCTAGCCATGTGCTGCCCGTTGCCTCTGCCCCTCCCTCCGCTGCCGCCCCTAGCCTCTGCCCTCCTTCTGTTGGTCTGCCACTACCCCTTCCCTCCGGCCTCTATTTATAAAGTTGTAATTTATAAAAGAAAATTTCATGCTTATCACTTCTATTTGTTCTAATTTGGTACAAATTTTATGCTGTGCAAATTTAGTGTTTGTTCTAATGGCTGTTTGTTGATGAGGGTGTTGATGATGAATTTGGTGCTCATTTCTTTTTGATATGGTATGATTTTTGCTGTAAATTTTGATATGGTATGATTTTTGTTGTAAATTTTGATATGGTATCATCAGCGTGCAAATTTTTTGTTTAATATAGGGTATGATTTTTGCTGGTCTTTGGTGTTGTTACTAAACAATGTCGCTGTTGATTTTTGTGGATTTGTTGATGGTTAATTACAGAGACGGCGAGGAAGCTTGGGATAATGGTGATTGAAGATGAGGTTTATGGTCATATTACCTCGAGAGCAATCCTTTCGTGCCCATGGGGATGTTTGGATCCATTGCTCCCGTTTTGACGCTTGGGTCCTTATCTAAGAGGGGATGGTTCCTGGGTGGCGGCTAGGTTGGCTTGCAGTGACGGACCCTCATGGCATTTTGAAGAAAAACAAGGTGTTTCTAAGCTACTCTTGTTCCTTGGTTGTTAATTCAGTTTTGGTAGTAAGGCTATTTAGGATTTACTATGTAATAGTTTGTTGTATATATGCTTGTTGCAGATTCTTGATTCCATCCAGGGGGTACCTTAATATCTCATCTGACCCTCCTACCTTCATACAGGGTTTTGATTTATTTATATTATTAGGAACTATGTGTTTGTTGTCATGATTATTCAAACTATTGGTGCTTATAGATTGAATGCAATTTAGACATTTTTCTTGGTAGCAGCATGTTTTGAAGTGAAGGTCTCTATGTTTTCTACTCAGTTGATTATCAATAACAGTAAAAAATTATCTTAAAATAGTTTTTTTGTGAACATGTCATTGACATTTTTTCTGTGAAAATGATAGGATTGTCACTTAAGTTCTTGATGCTTTGGTTATCTTGGAAGTGATTTCTTCTATGTTTACTATATTATTTTAATAATGTTCATAATGCATGTTCTAAAAGCTGTCATGAGACTTTCTATGGTGGACAATTTTTATTTAACTGTAGTTAATGAACAACAGTCCATGATCATGGTTTGTTGTCTGAAGTTAGTGAACCCTTTTGGTAATGTGACTTGAATTACCATTAAGTTTGGCTGTTCCTCAATGTTGTCTTGGTCTAATTTGATTAGGCTGCCCTTCCTCAAATTCTCAATGAAACAACACATGAGTACTTCAGAAAGATAACTCAAACATTGCAGCAGACAACCGACTTATGTTACACCAAATTAAAAACAATTGACTGCCTTACTTGCCCTCATAAACCAAAAGGTTCCATGTTTGCAATGGTCAGAAAATATTATCTTTATAAATAAACATGGTTTGTTTTTTTAATTAGAGATGACTTTGAGTTATCAGCTGATTTGAATTAATAACTTATACTATATGCATGCTTAATGTAGGTCAAACTCAATTTGGCACTTTTGGAAAAAATAGATGATGATTTGGTTTTTGCTGCAAGCTGGCCAAAGAAGAAAAATTATCATTCTGCCACGTAAAATAGTTGTAAAATTAACTCATTATTTCATCAACGATTCTTCTCTTGTCTTATAAACGTATATAATTTTTTTGGGAGCACATTTCGTGGAAATTTTGTGATATAATGAAATCTAAACATACTGGTTTTTGAAAATTATAGTCTTGTGTGATGATCTTTTGTATTTGTATTAAACGATAAACTTATGTATTTGTGTTGAGAAATTTTTGTAATTATATATTTCATGTATTTATTTTATGAGATGACCGATTTAATTGAACCGATTCCTGATTAATTTAGACCAATTTGTGACAAATTTAGACTAATTTGATCTGATTTATTGACTCCCTCGAGAACCGATTTCAATTTTTACAACTATGAGTTTAATTCTAATAAGATGAATGGGTCTATAACAAAATGACTAACTAATAATAACCCCATCTTATAGATCTTATCACATAATTTCACGCTCAACTCCGGGAAGGGAAGACTCCCATGACCCATTGTTCTCATGCTACAAGTTTGTAACATTTTACTTACTTTCTCACTACACAACCTTATGTATCATAGTTTAAGAATTGATTACCCGAACTCGATTCAACATGCTAGGGAGTGAAGTTGAATCAACTCGAAGTAAACTCATTATTATTTATATATAATTTTTAATTCAATAAGAAATTAAATAAAATTATTATATATTACTCTTTTTAATACTTGAAATTAATAAATATATAATTTAAATTATTTTAAAATATCAGTTTAATTAAACTAAAAAATAATTATTTTAATAATTGTTTACTTTTTGACTCTGAAATTCAATTATAAATTAATTAATGTAAAATTATCTATAAAGTTTAAATCGGAAAATTCAAAATATGGAGTCAAATAAAAAAATTAAAATAAGGAAAAAGAATTTTAAAATTATGTTATATGTAGATTAGAATGATCACTGTTTTAAACAAATATAGATTCCAAGAATTGTACATCATTTGATGATATCATAAAACTGTATCATCTTTTCTTGGTTATTATCCAATAAACTGATAGAAACCTTACTCTGTATATGTGCATCTCAAAATGAGATTTTAAATAAGTTAGCGAGAAATGATGAACTCTTGGATTTCAAATTGAGAACCAAAAGAAATGAAGAATCCAGGACTTAAGCAACAATCAATTATATTCCAGCAATCATGCAAGAAAACATGGTAGTCATCCCCCACTAAAAGGGCCCCACAAGCCACCTGGCCCCACCAAAATTTTCATCATGTATTGGTCCCACTTCTGCTTTCTTGCCTGTGAGGAAAGTTTTGACTGCATGGTTTTATCTCTTAATTTCAATCAACCATAATCAAATAGTGTTTTATTCACTAATTTGCTTAAAGATGGTATGTTAATCTCTTACTTTTCCCAATTATCCCTCTCTCTTTTTCTGATTTGATGTGAGCTGGAATATATATTATGCCATTAGTGATTGTTAAGCAATTTTTTCTTTGATTAGTAATTGTTATTTGTTCAATTTAATTAATATCTTGACAAACAACATACTATTATTTGTAGACTAGATTTTGTAGTTAGTGCCCATTTTCTCTTGCAATATAGTAATTTGGTCACTTTTATTATTAGTAGAGAAAGACAATTGAGGTAACAAATATTATTGTACTTGTCATTTGCTAAATAGCTTTATCATCATTTTAAAAAACTATAAATTATTATTATTTGCTCCATATAATGTTTTGTTCTTATCAAATCATCTTATGAACAATAATCATGTATTAAACTATAATCATCTATTTACTCGTTGATTACACACGGCTTTGAAAGTTAAATGTTAATATCAATAGACCTGCGTAATAAGAGTGATTTGCATACCTTAACATGTCATATATGTCATGTAATAATTAATAATTATCTAAAAAATAATAGTTTGAGAACAAAAGTACTTACTTTCTTAAAAATAAAAAAATTAAAACTAAATTTTACCGTATAATTAAATTGCTCAGATGCTTCCATATTTATTCTTTCTTTTATTCTAAATCAACCGAAAGAAACATGTAAAAGGGGAAAGCATAATTCATGTTTTTGTTCTTAACACGTTTATTTAAGATGTTCAACAAGATGTGTAAAAAAAGAGGCAAGCATGGTCTTTCTTATGACACAGATCCCCATGGATAGCAACTCATCGGCAATGCATTTCGGGAACTCTCATTCTTTTTGCTTCGTTTAAAGGGGAGCTTGTTTTGTTCTCTTTCACAAAGCTTTTCTGTCGTTGGGTTTTTTGGCTTTGGGTGAGAGGGAATGGTGGTGCAAGTTATTTGCCCGTGTTCGCACGAACCCTGCTGCTACAAAACAAAAGAGAAATCTTGGGTCTCAAAATGGTAGAGCTAGGGAATGGTGTGGGGGAATGATTGTGTAGTTTTTATCCCATGATTGAGTTGCCTTGCTTCTGATCCTAGAATCCTTTGTAGAAGGT
This sequence comes from Piper betle, assembly GCA_033002965.1. Lineage (NCBI taxonomy): Eukaryota > Viridiplantae > Streptophyta > Magnoliopsida > Piperales > Piperaceae > Piper > Piper betle. Next base: position 150,157 of record JAURVB010014516.1, on the reverse strand, counting down.
CTTGGGAGGAGGAGATGAAGTCCATGAACAGCAATTACAATGATAGCTGGTTGGGTTTCTCACTCTCACCTCACATGAGCATGGAGGTCTCTCCAGACCAGCACCATCATCACCATGCAGAGACCTCAAGCCTCTTACTAGCTCCCCAAATGAGCAACAACTCTTCCCTCTTTTATGGAGCGGAGAATGGGAGTCTGTACCCCCAGCTTTCTGTCATGCCACTCAGATCTGATGGCTCTCTTTGCATGATGGAGGCTTTCACAAGATCACAACAAGAAGGTAAATTCATATGGCCATCCATGATTTCATGTGCTTCATGAGCAACATTAGCTTGTTGTTTTTGTCCAATTTCAACCACTTATCCATGCTATGCTTTCTTCCATCTACAAGGGCTGCTGCCTGCTGCATCCCCTAAGTTGGAAGACTTCTTAGGTGGTGCAACAATGGGCAGGGAAACCATGGCATTGAGCTTGGATAGTCTGTACTACCAGCAAAGTCCATGCTCTGATCAAACCAGCAGGCAACAATATCTGGACCTTTTCCAACCATACAGGCAGCATATTCAGGTCCAGCCCAATCTTTTTACACAGTGATGGGGAGCCATGGCATTTATGAAGCACCATTAGAAGGAGGAAACAAACAAACCCAAATGGTTGAAGAGAGCTGTACTGGGAAGCATCATCACTCAAGCAGCGAAATGGATCAAAAGATGGAAACTTGTCTAGCTGATGGTGGAGGATCAAGCTCAACTTGTGCAATGGGGTATGGGGATGGACAGTCTTTGAGTTTGTCCATGAGCCCAGGCTCTCAATCCAGCTGTGTTACTGCCTCACAGCATTTGCCTGGGGAATGCATGACTCTGGAATCCCAGAAGAAGGTAGGTGGGAAGGTTACTCAGAAGCAGCCAGTTCATAGGAAGTCCATTGATACATTTGGCCAGAGAACTTCACAATATAGAGGTGTTACAAGGTCAGTATTTTATTTCCCCCACCTTGCACACTTATCTTCTGATTGTTTATTTTTATGTTTTATGCCTCCATTCAATTGCTGTCTTCTATTCCTTTCACTTCTTTTTTATAAGGGTTGTTGTTGTTTGTCCAGGCATAGGTGGACAGGTAGGTATGAGGCCCATCTCTGGGATAACAGTTGCAAGAAGGAAGGCCAGACCAGAAAAGGAAGACAAGGTTGGTTTGTATATTCTTTTACTGTCTATTTCTCTGATTTCCACGCTAGTTTTTATTATTTTTGGGTCAAATAAGTTCTCATAGATAAACTGACAGTTCCCATTTTGTATTTGGCATGTTCTTGCTCTTGGTGGATGCTCTGTCTGCTCTCACTGATCTACAGTGTATTTGGGTAAGGCCTTCGGCATGTAACCATTAAGCTTTGAGCTATCTACTCAAGCCTCTTCGATTAATGTGTTTTGCATTTCTGGGTTTTTAATGGGGTTCCAGGTGGTTATGACATGGAAGAGAAGGCTGCCAGGGCTTATGACTTAGCTGCTCTCAAATACTGGGGTCCTTCAACTCATATAAACTTCCCGGTAGAACAATACCAACAAGAATACATTTGATATTTAATTTGTGGAAGAACTTTCTGAAGGCTGGTTCTTGTCTTTATGCAGCTGGAAAGCTACCAAGAACAACTTGAAGAAATGAAGAACATGAGCAGACAAGAGTATGTTGCCCATTTGAGAAGGTAATAAACTCTCTAATCTATGTCTCTCTTCTAGCAAGAGAAAGAGTAGGTTTTGTTCCAATGCATTAGCATTCTCTAAATCTTTCTTGTAGGAAAAGTAGCGGCTTCTCTCGAGGAGCTTCCATGTACCGGGGTGTAACAAGGTATGTTTCATGTTTATTCATGATTCTCCAAAATTAATAAATTGTGGGTGCCTTGTAGTTAATTTACTTCTCATTTTCTGTTATAATATTGTTTAGGCATCACCAACATGGAAGATGGCAAGCTAGAATAGGCAGAGTGGCTGGAAACAAAGATCTTTATCTTGGGACATTCAGTAAGTCTTTTCTGAAGAAAGCATTTTCTTAATCCTAGTTCCATAATGCATGAAGAATGTAAACAAATACCTTCATGATTAATATAATATCACAGTGGATATACTTTACAGAAAACAGACTCTACACCATACATGCTATATATGTAGATAAGTTTGCTAACATGTTTAATCTTGTCAAAAAAGGCTGCAACTGCTCTGGGCAGCTAAAGCAAAGTTGTCTTCCCAACCACTGTTTACATCCTTCTTTCTATGGCCGAGTTTTGGCAGTAATTAACAAATGTTTTTATCAGCAGAAAGTCATTTTGTTTTGAGATTGGCTGATTTCAGGTACACAGGAAGAAGCAGCCGAGGCATATGACATTGCTGCAATCAAATTTCGTGGTGTGAATGCTGTCACCAACTTTGACATATCAAGATATGATGTGGAAAGGATCATGTCCAGCAACACATTGCTTGCTGGAGAGCATGCGAGGAAGAACAAAGAGGTCATACCAAATGCCCCAGTAGCTCAAGACTCTAAAGTGGCTGAATTTACTGAAGAAAACTCAGATTGGAAGATGGCCCTCTTCCAAACATCCCCTCAAGAGCAACCAGCTGCTGGTAAATCAATTAGTGACAAGTCTTTGGAAGAAACTAACTACAGAAGTTCATCTTCCCCAGCTCCTCTACAAGATATGTCGGGGATTGAAGGTGTGAATGATGATAATTCTGCCAAAATAGGGGCTACCCATTTCTCCAATCCTTCTTCACTTGGGACTAGTTTGAGCAGCTCAAGAGAGGGAAGCCCAGACAAGAATTGCATCTCAATGCTCTTCACCAAACCAGATGCACCCAAGTACTCAGCTCTTAGTCCTTTGGCCTCCTGGAATTCATCAGACCAACTTAGGCCAGCCAATTCCATGGTTCACATGCCACTCTTTGCTGCCTGGTCTGATGTTTAGCTAACTTTGTTTCTCTTTAAGACTAGTATGTTTTTGCATGCGACTGAAAAATCACTGAAGTGCTTACTTTGATCAAAATGGGGGTATTTTTTTGTAGCTTAAAAATGGGGAAAACTTGCTGCGAACATTTTGTAACATCTTCCAGTACTTGCTCTTAAGCTTGTTGGAAGATTTTTATCTCGTGGGTGATGTAGGAAGTTGATGGACAATGATTTTATTGCTTTTTTTATGTTGGCATAGGGTGACCCATCTTGTAAAACCAAGTTTTTAGTACAAAGAAAGATCAGCTCTGTGCTTGCCAATGATGCATGGTATTGTTTTGACCAATGAAAGTATGAAATAGCATCAAAATTTTCATCATTCCAAATTCCCATCTTTTCCTTTATAACTTTTTCTCAGGGAATGTAGCAGACATTCCTCCCCTTTAATAAAAAAGAGTGGATTCCTAACTCATACTCATATCTTCCCCATGCCAAAAGCCTACTTTGGTGGTGTTTTATTCAAGGACCTTGAAATTATTTGAATAACTTTTTTGGATTAAACTCAATTAACTTTCTTTTCTTCTTCATGCCACTTGAGGAGTGGTAGAGAAGTGGTGACATGGGCTATGTTCACATTAGCCAACAGGTAGCTCTAAATGCCATTCTTTCAGAAAAAAACAAAGTTCGATAATTGCCTTTTTTTCCATGCATTATGATGCTAACAAGGAATGGTTTGTAAATAAAATGATTAAGTTTATAGTATGAAAATCAGTGCATGGTTAAAAAAGGCAATGATGCTAAAAATTTCAAATAACAATCCAAAAAAATGAATAAGTTTTCTTAGAAACTTAGAATTTGACGATATTAGCATTTTTAATGAACTAAATTAATGTTAATTTGTATGTGCATGAAAAACAATTTTAAATTTGATTTTTTCTTGATCAATAATGCCTCTAATACTGAAACGGGGATAAAGATAAAAAATAATATAAGGAAAATAACAATTCATAGAATTTGCTGCAAATTTTGGTATATTCTCATATTCCAAATGTTTTTATAATATTATTGACTCAGATGGAGATGGATTGAACTTAGGGGTGTCTAGAAAGCACAATCGTCTGCATCTGCGTCCGTGTCCGTGCCCATTCATAAATTACAAACCGCTTGCATGGACCGTGGACACTTGTGCGGACACTTGTGCGGCACTAACAAGTGTCCCCAACCGCGTCCATAGCTTGCCAAAGTCAAAATTATAATATTTTATACTTGTCTAATACTATTTTCTAAAGTATAAGTAATGTTCATTTGTTTTATATAGATAAAAAGATGATTATTATTTTTAATAATGTGATTGACTAAATTGTAGATAAGTGCAACTTGTATTATAAATCATAGGTAATACTAAGAAACAAAAGTTATTTTTGCCTCAAAGTTTATATAATAGTTTCAAATAAAATTTTTTGTATAAATAAGGATATTTTATTAATTTATCAATTGTGTTCAAAGTTCTATGTGTGTAGTAGTGAAGGAGACGGGATGTATCTTGGGGTTAGCATATTAAAATTTAAAAATATATAAATTAGATTCATGTTAAATAAATTAGTAATTTTATATTCATGTAAAATACATTCATTTTATTTATTTTTTAAGTTAATTTTTTTAATTTATGATAATTTTTTGGTTCATATTTATGTCCGTGTCCATCCACATCCGACAAAAAAATTTACGGATGAACACAGAGTGTAGACATGACACAGACGGTGTTCAAAATAGTTTTACGGACACACATGCGGACGGACACGGATAATAACTTCCCCCTAATTGAATTATACAAGCTCATTTCATCGTATTTGGTTAATAAAGATAGATACCACTAAGCACAAAATAACTTGGGCATTTCTCTCCAATAATCAAGTGCCATCTGTAGCACATGAATTCCTTCGGGTGGGCCCCACTTGGGAAATTTATTTTCTTTCAACAAAAATTAAAAATACAAAGCACCTCCTTCCCCTGCATCACTCTCATACAACCTGTACATATATATCCGCTCAAAAAATATTATGCATTCCTGCAAAATAGTTAGTATATATTATCTCGAATAATACATTATATATATATATATATATATAATTTATTTATATAGGGATGTCATGGCCTATAATATTTACTTTTATTAATAAAAACAGATTTGAATGCTAGACTCTGATTAAAAGTATATCATTTAATCAATTAGAACACAACAAAAATAATAATAATTAATCAAATATACTCTTATTATTAATAAAATTAAAACTCAATATTGACATCAAATTAAAATTAATAAATTTAACCAATTAAAATATAGCAAAAATAAATTAAATAAATTAAATTTTTATAATCTATTTTCTCGTTCAAGTAGTATATATAAAGGCCAAATTAAATAGAATTGAATATTAAATTATTATATAATTTATCTCACTCTTCAACTAGAATTTATTTATAAATTTTAATTTTAATTATAATATAAATCGTGTGTATTAATTATAAGAGAAAGAGCCGTGATTAATATAAATATCGAGTTCAAATGAGTAATTTTTAGAGACACCATCTTACAAACACAATTGTCCACGCGCCTATAAATAGTCCCAGTTCCTCGCCCAAAAAGTGGAAGATGGAGAGTTACCATCGTTTGGGATGGACTTGTCATTCCTCATTCCTCTTTCTCCCTTGAGAACAGGCCGACCACTTTGAGCATCGTCGTCGTTGCCACCCAACCACCTCCTCCCTCCCATGAGTGCCACCGCCGCCGACCGATCACCTCCTCCCTCCTTTGAGCGTCGTCGCCGCCAACCGGCCACCTCCTCCCTCTTCGAGTGCCATCACGGTGTGCTCAAGGGAGGAGGTGGTTGGGTGGCGGCGACGACGACGCTCGAGGTGGTCGTCGTGTGCTCAATGGAGGAAGAGGAAATAAAGAACGACGGTGGGTTAGATTGTGTTGACCCACCCATACTAAATGACATTAAATCCCCATCTTCCAGGGCTAGGGACAGCTGGCACCATCTTACAGGCGCACCCACAATTGCATTTGTACGACGACATCTTTAAAACTTACTCCCTTAAGGTAGATATTCATTTTGAAATGAAACGTTCATTCCACCTGGTATCAGTTAACTAATCAAGAGGACTTCCGTTGAATTTGTTTTACATCAGTTTTAAAAATTATTAGTGACTTATATATAAGTTAATGGAAAAACTTTAATTATTGAGTTAACTTTTAGATTAAGAGATGATCATAACACTTATTGCGAGTTTTCTTTGATTATTTAAAGTTCTTTTTGGGGGTCTAAAGGGTACAATAGTGATTTCGAAGTTTGGGTAAGAGCCTAAAGGGCCTAACAAGTGGTATCAGAGCCAAGTTGAAGTCGAAGTTTGCCTACGCCAATTATTGTTATTTCTTTCATGGGCTCCAGCTGATGATTTGCAGAGGAGTTGTGAGGAGTTGTCAGGTAGGTGTCGTCTGATCGGAGAGAAGTGTGTCAGACGATGATGGTTTTGGGCCATGGGCTACGCCTGATGTGTGAAGAAGAGTTATTGGGTTTATCCCATATCAGTCATAGAAGTTGTTAGTGACTTGTATATAAGCTAATGAGAAATTCTTAATTATTGAGCTAACTTTTAGATTAAGAAAGGCCCGTGACACTTATTGCGAATTTTTTTAGTTGTTTAAAGTCCTTTTAAGGGCCCAAAGCTTCGAGGGCCCAAAGTTTAGAGGGTCTAACTCTGGTTTCTGAGCTTGAGTGAGGGCCCAAAGCTTCGGGGCCCAAAGGGCCCAACACACACGTGTAATTGTGTCAATAAAACCTATGAGTGGCAAGCTAGATGTAGCGTGCACATAGTCACGATCGGGTATGAATGATCTACTTACAAAGTCTAATAGTGCTTGTATGTGCACATGAGTATTGAATATAATTTTATATTTTTAAATAGGAGTATTAAATATACTTTTATATTTTGAAGGAGAAAAACAATGACTAATGTAAATAGTCTACGTGTAAAGTGTGATAGTGCTTGTACGTGCATTTGAATATTAAATATAGTTCTATATTTTCAAATAAGAGTGTTACATGTAGTTCTATAATTTGATGGAGAAAAGACAATGACATATATAAGTGATGGTTCATATGCCTTTTCAAATAACGAGTCCATTTTGGAGTTATGTGGTGTGTTATCTGGCCTAATTATTCTAGTTAATATCTTATTATGGATTTATATTTAAGATATTAAAATTTTTATATTTATTTCATTTGACCAATAAAAAATTATTTATAAAAGTTTAAATTTATATATAATATATGAAGATATCTTTCCTGGTATTATTTCGTTATCAGGCAAGGCCCGTCCAAATGTAAAAATACAGGTCAAGAATTCGACCGTTAGAATTCAAATCTTCTTCCTTCCCGCGCCGTTAATTAAGAACTGCAAGAGCAAGATCCGACGACGTACAACCTCCGCTGTTGGAAACCTTTGATCTTTTGCTCCACCGGTAGCCAGATACCCGCGCGGGCTTTTCCTCTCCCATGCCGGACGAGACGCGAGAGACTGTGAGAGACAATCGGCTTCTTCTTGTCCTTTACTGTGTTTGGGCAGGGAGTTTGTTTCTTTCTTCCCATTTGTGGATCTCTGGTGTTTTGTGGGTCTTTGTTGCGCTTCTGGGTGACTGGCTTTTTCTATTCTTTCTCATTCAACAGGCGATCGATGAAAAACTGTAGTGTTTTGTTCTTGGCCGCTAATCTTGATCAATAGCTATTAGCATTTGCACGGTGAGTTTGGGTGATAGGGTGGACCGTTATTGAATGATTTTCTTTTTTCTTTTGGGTGTGGTAATCTGAACAATCTTTTTGTCAATTCGATGAAATGCTGCTATGACATCCCATGTTTGCTTTTGCTTTGCACTGCATCTATTGATTTTTCTGACGTTATCCTTCTTGCATAGTAACTGAAATGTGGTTGCCCAGGTCAGGACTTGGGGTTAAATTCAAGATTTTAGCTGAAATCCCGCTGGTTTTGTTGGTTTGCGTTTTGGGGAATGGTGAATTTATGTTACTTGGTGTCGTTTCTTTTACTTTCTTGAATGCCAGATTTCGATGGTAGCACCAATTGCAGTATCAGCTGAAGATGATGGGAAAAGGTGGACCTTGAGGGATTTCGATATTGGGAAGCCTCTTGGCCGAGGGAAATTTGGCCATGTCTATTTGGCAAGGGAAAAGGCGATTTTTTACAATTTTTTGTGTTATTCTCAGTGACAATCGGCCAATCAAATATTTTTTGGAGGAAAGTAATGGACAAACTGCATATAACTGCAGTAGACAACATTTGCTTGCTTGCAACTAATCTTAAATCAGACAACAACTTCAGTTTCCCTGTTTACTCTTCGAAAGAACTAACTTCGAATTTTTGGTTTAGAATTTCTCTACTGGAAGGAAAAGTTGGTGTATCGGAATTAAAATTGTTAGGCATTGAATCTAAGTATATGTCCATTGATCCATTCTTTTGAACGTAGTTGGCCTGCTTTGTGATGATTTTTTTATGTTTTTTTTTTGTTAGAATGTTGCACAAATTAATATCATGCACTTGTTAGAGTGTTACATAAATTAATATCATGCACTTGTTTATCTTTTTTATATTTATTTTTATTATTTTATGTTTTTCTTTTTCAGGCATGATTGCACCAAGTGTTGAACTAAATAAATTTAACAATCTCTTCTGGGTTGTTGGCAGAGTAATCATGTTGTGGCTCTGAAGGTTCTATTTAAGGACCAGTTGAAGAAGTCTCAAGTTGAGCATCAACTGCGTAGAGAAGGTGAGATACAAAGCCATCTTCGCCACCCAAACATATTACGCCTTTATGGATACTTCTATGTTCAAGTTGAGTTCACAATTTCTTCATCTGATTATTTCTATCTATTAGTTGATTGTGTTGTAACAATGTATTTATAAAACATTAAATAAGTTTTCATATGCGGTCGCTTGTTTCTCTGGTAGTAGAATATGCGGCTGGATGTGAACTCTACAAAGAACTGCAAAGATGCCAATACTTCAGTGAGAAACGTGCTGCCACGGTAATTGGTGGTGTTTTATTTCGATCTTTTATGGATTTAAATTGTTGTGCATGTTGCTTGGTGATTATTAGACTATATGTGACGATATAAATAATAATATTATGTTGTAATTTGTTTCCCATGTGTTGTTCATGACAGTATGTTGCTTCTTTGGCAAGAGCTCTTATCTATTGCCATGAAAAACATGTGATCCACTGAGATATTAAACCCGAAAGCCTTTTGATTGGCACACAGGTAAAAGTTATCACTCAAGCATTGTCAATTGAGATACATTGCATCCATAGTTGATGGCTTATTTTAGTTTGTCTTTCAAAAGGGCGAGCTAAAAATTGCTAATTTTGGTTGGTCTGTGCACACATTTAACCGGAGGAAAGCAGTGTGTGGGACATTGGACTCCTTGTTTTTTTCTCAAGCAACTTTGATTTATAACCTCTTGTTTATACTCAGTTGAAAGCACCGATCATGATGCAAGTGTTGACATTTGGGGCTTGGGTGTTTTGTGCTACGATTTCCTTATAACCTCTTGTTTATACTCAGTTGAAAGCACCGATCATGATGCAAGTGTTGATCATGATGCAAGTGTTGACATTTGGGGCTTGGGTGTTTTGTGCTACGATTTCCTATATGGAACTCCTCCTTTTGAAGCTGAAGAACATTCGGAGACTTATAGGAGGTACATAGACTATCGTCAGCATGTCACTTGTTTCTGAATTGCAGTTACATTTCTTAAAAACTTTGAGGTATTCAGATCTTCTGTTTTTTTACCATTTTGAAGGATCAAAAAGGTAGATTTGAAGTTTCCTGTCAGACCACTTATTTCATCTTCAGCAGAAGAATTAATTAGCCGGGTACAATATCTTTGTAACCCAAGATACTTGTAGTCTCATGAATGAGTTCATCAAGTTTTAACATTACATTTTTTTGTTTTTGGTAGATGCTAGTCAAAGATACTTCTCAACGGCTTCCATTGCACAAAGTTCTTGTGCATCCATGGATTCTACAAAATGTTGATCCATCAGGAGTTTATAGGGGTTGATTACCATGTGTTGAAGTTTGTGTATTATTGGCTCATGGTCAAATAATGGGAGAAACACCCTCGGTTGCATTAGGTTGTGGCATAAACATTTGTGCAGTTGTCTTTCCTACTTGCAACATACAATTTTCAAATGTTAACACAAGTTTCTTTAGTTTAAAAACTTTTCGGCATATTTGTAATTCTTTGAGAGTTCTTAACGCATCTCATTGGAGAAGAGCTTTAAAGTAAGAACTAAGCCAGTGTCGTCTCTTTGTAGCAAGCTAAGCAGGTAAAACTTCCAAACATGATTTCTGTATACTATCTTCTTACTGCTTATGATAATGAAACTCATGTGGACAGCTGTTGGTCATAAAGGTGAAAACACAACCCAAACTTCACTATAATTGCTTTTGCTTATGTATTTTTTCATGTTTATAAAAATGAGCTTCATGTGTGGGCAATGAGCCATTACTTCTGGAAAGGAAAGGGTACCACATTGCAGAAAACAAAATCTCAACTTCAGCACTTTTGAGGCAAAAGGATTAAGGCTAGTGCGTTTAAAAGGACCCATTATTTTACCTGGGGAAAAGGGTGACCCTCTTCCTTGTATCAATCCTTCTTATAACAAAACATACTTCATCATGTTTCTCAGATGCCCGACATTTTGGTTAGGTCTGGTGTCCGAACTGCTGTGTGATTTGGCAGGTGCATGCGCAGAGCAGATGGCTTCTTTTACTGTAAGGTTTGGGCAGCTGAGATCTAAGGCTGTTGGAGAGAACAGAGACCAGACCGCACTCACCTTCCAAAGTGGGAGATTTTGTTAAGTGTACTCATTTAGAGCTAAAAACAAGGGTGAAAAATACAATGAAAATTTTCTGTATACACCATGTTTATTTCACCAGATTAACTATCCACATTGCTATGGGGAAGGAGATCTGTTCCTCAATGGTTTCGATGCACATAGCCCCCAATATGTTTTTTGCTGTTTTTTCTTATGCAAAATATTTAGGTTTTTTTTACAAAAAATCGTTGAATGGGTTATTTTTCTGCAACTCTATCGAAGTCCTTTTGTTGAAAAAAATCCCCAAAATTGGAGAGTTCCGGCCATGGTTTTGATTGTTAGTTAAAAGTGGTTATTGGTTGGATAAATACCCAATGTTGTATCTATTAAAAAACAAGGTGGGTGACTCGATCTTAAATACTTTACTGGAATCTTATATGCAACTAATAATATAGTTTTCAATTTAATCAATTTAATTTGGTTACAGACGTTCCACGTTTTGAATTTTTTGGATTGTGAAAAATAGCACGAAAATATGAGAAAAGTTATTGTTTTCACATTTTTTTATTTAACTTGAAAGAAAATTCAATTAAGAATATATTTTTAATGGTGAGGGAAATATTATTTTTTCAAAATAGAATAAAAAGGAGAGAAAATAACAATGATCTTATATAATTTTTTTCCTTTCTAACCAATTCTAACCGAGTGGGATATTGGGCCATGGTACAATGAGCGGTTGTGGAACATGGAAGGTTAATGTTGTTAAGTGTATTGGGTGAGTCCGTGGGTGCGGACGATTCACTTGAAAAAAATCCAACCAAGTGCATGAAAAAATAATTGGAAATTTGTCCCTTTTTTCTTTCTCACATTTTTTAAAATTTTCTTTACCATCCAAACTAATCCTAAGGTAATTGAAAAGCATCACCCACCTTAGTAATGCAATTGTAGTTGTTAGTATAGTTGCAAAAATTGGAATCGGATGTTGAATTAAATCGGAAGGAAGTCATTGAATCACACTGACTTATCAAAAATCAAATAAGAATCATTTTACTTGAATCGGTCAAAATCGGTGGGTAATTTAGATGGGTTATTAATTATAGAACGTATCGTTGTGATGTTATGTTGTGTATTATATTTTATGGGATTTTTTTCTTATTATTTTAAATTTTTTAAAAATTTATTACGAGATATTTATTATTTTTTAATTAAATCAGAGTAAAGCCACTTTTTGATATTGTCACCAACTTATTTTTCTCTCCCCTACAAATCCTTGACGCTGCCCCGATTCATGCCGTTGACATTGCCCCTAGACGCCACACTATCGATGATCAACACCACCCTTGATTCATGTTGCTGGCATCGCCCCTGGCCACTGTACCAATCGATGTTGCCAGTCAACGTTAACACGTCACTTAGTCGTCCCCTATATTTTCGGTTGTCGCCCGGTCTCCACAATGCGAAGAATGTTACAAGTTCATGCACCTTCTCGATGTGATTCCATCGCAGCCGTGCGGCCCCAAGCACCACTAGCCGTAGTGCTACTGCCTCTATTTTGAAGATCTCACTGTCCTTCCACTGTCACCAAAGGTTGCCACTTGGGCGATCCTTAGCTAGGGCACCATTTCCTACTCTGATCGCCGCTGCCCTGTCCCCTCACCATTCGTCGCCACCGTGCCCTTGTCCCTAGCACCCTCCCAAATCTATTCAAATTCATTGATAAACTCAAATCAGTTGATTTATAGGCCAATTTTTACCGTAACTAATTTGTATTTTTTAAAAATAAAATTATTCCTATTAAATTTAAATTAGTCAATTCCGCAGATTTTTACAACCCGCTGCAACTTCTGAGGGATAGGGGTTTAAATTTTATTTTATTTTATTTTTAAAGAAAATAAATTTGGGCCTTCCATGGTAAACCAGCTCATTCAATCGGGATCCTGATTTTATATATATATATATATATTCCTGCTTCAACCAAGAAGACACGCCCATCGAAGTAGTCCCCTGTGGCAGCAGGGGCACTCTTCCCCGTCGTATCTCTCTACTCCTTTCACCTCTCTCCGTGTCGTGTAAGGCAAACTAACGCCCCCCTCTCCTCCAATCTATGGTCAAAGATCATTAACTTTTCACAGCTTTCAGATGCTCTGCACCCCTGCCCCCCTGCAGAACAACAGGTAGAATCCAACAATGGGAAGATGAAGTGGGCCTTACCCAAGATTTAACGGTTGGGATCTTCCAAAGAAGTTACTTGGAAACATGCATTTGACCATGCCCTTAATGAGCTACTCGCCCGTAGCTGGAAATTGTACAAGGACAAGATGTAGAAAGATGGCAAAGATTCCATTGCGGTGCTCTGTGGATTGGGTAGACAATAAAAATTTGTGAGGAAAGGGTAAAGTTAATAATTCAAGGGGGGAAAAAGGACGTGCGCGCTGTCAGCATGAAGAAATTTTTGAGTTTAGAATAGCACTAGTGGCTATGCATGGTTGGCAATGTGTCAGTAAAAATAAAATTTCAATCTTAGCCTTGAAGAGAAGAACATATATTAGAATAAAGACAATTATAACTTGATAGGATATTATCTACTTTCCAGGGAGGAGTAGTTGGCAGTGGTTTAATCATTCAAATAGTATAAACACTGGACAGTTCAAGCTTGTTTGGCAGATAACTGAAATTTGTATTTATAAATGTATGAATTCATCTACCACTCATTTTGGTTGTACTGCAAGTCTTGCACTTGTTTGATGCTTCCTTCACTTTTCTGCCGGAGACCCATTTGGTGTTTTCTACAGTTGTGTTCAGAAATTAATGCATTTGTCCTGGTGCTGTCCATAGCATTAGAGCAGCAAGTCCTCCAAATTGTTGCCTAATCATGTTCATCCCTCACATCTTCTTCCCCTACAGTTGTATCCATTCTAGATAGAGGTTGGTTGATCTAGATGTTTTCCCGCTGTTAATAAGTTTATAACTTTTTGATCATGGTAGACATGGTTTTTTTGATATTTAGAGGCATCTGAGTCCCATAGGGAAGGAGGGGCAAGGGAAAAAAGGAAGCAGGAATCTTTCTTTCCTTTATAGTTTTTATTTTCTCTAGCAGTTTGGTGAGCTGTTAGCTGATGCTCACTCTTTTTCCCCTTTGTCTCCTTTATGCTCTGGAAGATCCACTTTCCTGTCTGCGGGGGCATTGTTAACATCATTAACCATGCATTCTGATCATATTGGTTGAGTTTAAAGTAAGCTTAAACATGGCGTGGTTGGAGTGGTAAAGATCATCATATACCTTGCTGCTTGCTCATACACACTCCTTGAGTCCTTCCCTTCCCACCTCTTCTCTTTGCCTGTATAAAGCTGCCAAGCTCATTTGTTCCTTGTTGAGTTCCTCAAGGAAGTCCAGTCAAGTCAGTATCAGATTTTAACCATGGCGTGTTGCGATCCTGAATCTTGACGTCCCCTGCTCATCATCATCACCTGTGTGCGGATTGTGAAATGCTAAAAAGCTTAAAAGAGCTGTCTTGATCGGTTTTTGACCATTGGGTGTTAGCTGGTTGGTTGGTAACTTGGTCGGTCTGCTTTATTCAACACAATGGGCTCAAGCAGCAATGGTGACTTTGTAACTTCTCAGTCTATGGCGTCCTATGCGGCTGGGAGCTTCTCTGAGAATGGGTTGGAGTCTTTCCTTGGTGGCTCTTCTGCGTGGAACCGGCTTGTCCAAATGCCTCCTCACCGCCAAAACGATGGCTCCTCCAACCTGTTTGAATGCACCAGGATGTCCACCTTCAACAACGGGAGCTGCCACCCGAGCATGGTCGGTTCTGTTGATCTCTCTGAGTGTAACCAGTTTGCTGTTGGGCAGGTCTCTCCTGGTAGTTACCAAGAGAAGGAGGAGTTCGGTGATGTTAAGACGGTGGTGCAGGTGACAGATGAAGGTGGTGACCCCAGCAGGTGGTTCAAGGAGGGAGAGGAAGCGTCAAGTGAAGATGAAAGCCCAAGTATGGCTCATGGAAAGAAGAGGAAAAGGACTCCTGATGGGGGAGATTTGCGGGTACTCTTAACGTTTGGTTTATCTTCCTCCTTTGCTAGAACTCACCTCTTGGTCGTGTTTTGATGGTAGAAAAGTTTGGAAAATGTTTTACAGACCACTAGTGATTGCTCTCAAGGGAAAGATGAAAAGAAACAGCAGAGTCCCATTGGAAAACCAAATGGTAAACAGCCCAAGAATCAGCCCCAAAATGCCGGTGCTCCTAAAGAGGACTATATCCATGTAAGAGCAAAAAGAGGCCAAGCCACCAACAGCCATAGCCTTGCAGAAAGAGTAAGCCAATAAAATGGTCGTTCAATGTTTTTTGTTTTTGGATTTTGTTTTGCTGTTCTTGGGTGCATGAATTGCATTTTGTTGCAGGTGAGAAGAGAGAAAATTAGTGAGAGAATGAAACTTCTTCAAGATCTTGTTCCAGGATGCAATAAGGTAACTTTCTTGAATTGTGTTTGCTGGTTCATTGATGGTGCATTGTAACTTTGCTCTGGATAGTTATTGTGTCTTCGCCGCTTTTAGGTTATAGGCAAGGCCGTCATGCTTGACGAAATCATAAATTATGTGCAGTCATTGCAAAGGCAGGTCGAGGTAAATGTTTTTACTTCTTATATTGCAAAGGCTGTAGTTTAAGAAGCTTATATTGTTCATAGATCTAAACATGAGATAAAATCCGGCCATTTGGTAATTGATAACTGGGTATTTGCATTACAAAAATGATCTGTGACTGGGAATGATCTGAACTTCGATTTTTTATATGTTGTCTAATTTTTTTCCATCTTTACTGTATGCATTGTAGTTCCTTTCAATGAAACTGGCTGCTGTGAATCCTGACCTTAACTTTGACATACAGCGAATTCTTTCTAAAGAAGTAAGAATCAATCTGATTGCACAAACAAATTATAATGTTCTTGGTCTCTGAATTTTTGGATTTGGTCAGAACAAACAATTATCTTGGTCGTCTCTACTTGTATTGCAGATTCTTAATGCTAGAGGAGGTGGTTCGGCTGCTCTTCGTTACGGTCCTGGTTTAAGTGCATCCCACTCTCAGTTGTTTGTGTCTCCACATGCAAACATCCAAGATGAAACATTAAACAGAACTATCAACAATTCTGCGGACCCATTACATGCTGCAAACGCCCAATTTTCTACCATGCCGCAGGTAAGCTAAATTTCGAGCACTTACCAATTGCTTGAATGTTCTTGGTAAGAAATTTTTCGTCAATTTGAGGGAAAGAGCAATTCATGGGTAATGCTGGGAGAATATGTAGATGATGAAGATGATGTTCATAGTGATAATGCTGCTGATTTTGTTAAATTTTTTTCCATGCATACTATGGCTCTTCTTCTTAAACAAGTTTGGAAAATGCGCAGATATCAGGTGTTTGGGATGATGAGTTCCAAGGGGTCATGCATCAAATTGATTATGCAGGCAATTGCATTTCCAGACAACCTTAAGGTACTACAAGTTAACCTGAAATTGGGCAGCTTGCTATTCGGAAATGAGGCTCTAATGCAGAATTTATTATCTCTTAATCACATAACATTTCTGTGCTCTTTTATGAGAAAATTCTTTGTTATCAAGTGTAAACCCAGTTACAATCTTATTTTTAATGTTGAGGAATACCTAAGAGAAATTTTTTGAAATGTCAGATCTTTACACTATTAACCGGCATGCTTTCTGAGGAACCTCCTGTAGAGAATGCAGGCTACTACCCAATTTAACTCAAGAAGTAACTCATCTGGACCTGCTTTGTATGGCTGGATGTCTTTTGTTTTTTTTTGGCTGTTTCATGACAGCTTCTAACTAATTTCTTCAAATTTTTGCTGAAGAAATAACTTTGATAGATGCAATCTCTGTACAGTATGAACAAAATTGTTGATTTCTTTGATGGAAGATTTATGTCATTATGGGTATGTTGAACAGTATTGGGTGTGAAAAAATGGAAACAAAGTTATCTGTATTCTTAATAAAATTGGATCATGGATGTACTTTTAGCTCAAATGCTTTTAAACATGTTAATTGGATTCCAATCTGCTCTCTAGTTTTTGCCATTGCATGAAAGGGCTCAACATGGGAAAGACAGATGAAATGCCATTGAACTATCCTCTGTTTTTTATATAAATAATACAATTTCAAACCCATTTTACTAGCTATTTTCCTAGAACATTTTCTATCAATTTCCAACTGAAATCTTGATTTTGTTTGTCCTTAAAATCTATAATTAAATAATAGAGAGAGGTAACTCATAAATTTGCTCAAAAAGTTCTCATTTTTATCTTAAATAATTATTTATTTTTAACAACACTAATGAGACAATAAACATGGAGATGTTAGAGATCCTACCCTCGGTGTTCGATGAACTAGCCATAGAACAAATAAGAGAAAAAAACAAATAAATGAGGCCTTGGATAAATAAAAATTCATGTATGAGTATGTAAAAAATAAACAACTTTAAAAAAAAACAATTTGCATTACAAAACAGACAAAGCTGGGTATAAAATTGGGTAAGTTTTGATTGGAACTGTTCACCATTAACTTGGATAAAACAAAAGTTTTGAATATTAATTTTACAAAGAAGTAATATTCCCTTTGAAGCTTAAACAGTTACATCCAGCATTCTATTTGTATCATAATCCAAGACTGCAATTATTCACGACGCTGCAAACATTTAATTATTAATTTCTTTCCTTCTAAACCAAGAAGGTAGGTTTGCAATCAAGCTAACCAGTTCGACTGTCATTATATTTATTTTTTTCATTTTTTTAAAGAAAAAATATCATAAATAGTTAATTTTAATATTTTTAATCACAAATAACTAAAATTTTAAATTTATAATAGATATAACCAGATCTAAAGTTCTAGAGCTTTATAATAAACACGGGTATTTATAAGGTGAGTCGAATTGAATTTTCTTTGACTCTTGTTCGGCCTTTTTTATTTTAAGTTTAAATTAAAATAAAAAGTATTTAAGTCGATTAGAATTCGAGCCAACTCTATTTATATTTATTAATGTTATTTTATTTATAATTTATACTAAAATTTAATTTATCATTAGAATATTTTAAATTTGATATAATTATACATAAAAAGATAATTTAATTATGTATAAATTTATTTAATTTTTATATCATATAATAATATTTTATAATTTAATTATATTTACATAAAATATTTAAATAAATATAATTAAAAATTACATTTTTTATATATTAAATTGAGCTTCGAGTTAGAGTCAAAGAGTTAAGCATGATTCGTTTTAACATCGAATTAAAGTTTCTACAAGTTGAAAGTCAACTCGAATTTAATCTAACTTTCAACGGCCATGCTTCACAGTGGAGAGGCTTCTAACAAGCTTCACAGTGGAAGAAGATTGTTTGATTGGATTTTGTCAAAATTGTCATCTTAGACGATGAATGTCCTACTTCAGCCACCTGCCTCTTCAACGTTGTCTCTCTTCAAACGTTCTCTCTGTTCTTCTGCTTCCTACTCCTCTTGCTGGCGTTTCTTCTCTCCGGGTACCAAGCCATCTCCTTCTTTGTCTCAAAGCTTCATCTGGGTTTTTCTTGTTTCTGTGAAAATTTGCTTTTCTTTCCATGCCTTGTTGGAAGTTAGAGGGAGTGGAAAAGATTTGATTTTTATTGAAAACGGCTGCATGTAGTTGGCTGGTGGTCTGTTGCTTTATGCCCCCCTTTTTTAGCTTTGATTGTTGTGATATTGGAATCCAATTCATGATTTGCTTCGTTGAGAATGTTTAGTTTGTGGGTATGGATTGTTTGTTTGTTACTTGCTTGATCCCGTGCTTGTCTCTTTTGGACTAGATCATATTTCGTGGATATCTCGTAGGATTTGTTGTTGGTTAGTTGTGTGGTCTCATATGGCAGTCTTTGTGCATCGTTGATGACTCGTGTATACAAGAAAGGAGAATCGTCACTGTTTTATAATGACTGCCAACCTTTGTGCGTCACTGAATTCTGAATTCTGAAAACTGTTTGATAAGAACCAAAAGTTTGGATTGAAGAAAAGTCCCCGACTTTGAATGCAGGGGTAAGGAAACAGTCATCTTCTGCTTGGAATATTGGGCATGCAAGGGTGTTGCAGTCGAGAGTAACCATGGATTTGGGAGAGACGGCTTCTACTGTTAGAGTGGATCTGTACCCTGAAATAGAGCCTTATAATTTTGGTTTTTTGAAGGTGTCTGATGTTCACACGATTTATTGGGAGGAGTGCGGAAATCCAAATGGGCATGTAAGTCACTTTTTTGGTGTGGGTGTTCATGTTTGCATATTTGTAAGTAATGTAACCTGCTGTATTAGAATAAATAAAATGTATTCCTCGTAGCCAGAAAGTGCAAATATAGGATTGTAGTAACTGTGAAATACAGAAACAATCACATCTTTCTATAAATTTTACTGTTTGAAGAAATACGGTACTAATCAGAATTCTCATGAAGCTCAGTTTTTTAAGAAAAGAACTAAGACTGTCTAGTCTAGTAAATGGTTTTTTAGTAGAAGGAACGCCCTTCCTAACAGGCTTAAGCTTTTTGGTGAAGTGGGAATTAGTTAGGGTACTAGAGCCAAAGAGCCTTGTTTGAATCCTGGCGGAAGTAAAACACTTTCTGGGAAAATGCTAGCCCTCATTTGGCTATAAAGAATGCTTTCCACGTAGAGAGTGTTAAGATCAATAGTCAGGAGTTTCTTTTGCTTCAGGCTTAAGCTTTTACATGAAATGATTATTCAATATTCATGTCTTGATATTTAATGATTAACTATATGGTCTTAGTCTTCATATAAGAAATTTTTGGAATATTTTTGTAACCACTGCTTGTGCTGCTAAGTTGGCTTAAGTGTTTCATCATGTGTAAGGAGCTTTAAAGACTGTAAATATGTTCTGCTAAATCGGTTGAAATCATTTTCATAATTTACCTCACTGCAGCCCGTTATATTTCTTCATGGAGGGCCTGGAGGTGGTATACCACGAAAGATTAGAAGATTCTTTGATCCAGAGTTCTACAGAATAATTTTGTTTGATCAGGTTGATTCAGATTATGTTCTGGATTCTGATGTAAGTTTATATTTTTTTCTCAGAACTGACAATAGCGATCTTCCTTGTTTTCTTTGTTTGTTTCAGAGAGGTGCTGGAAAGAGTACTCCTCACGCTTGCTTAGAAGAGAACACTACATGGGATCTTGTTCATGATATTGAAAAGTTGCGAGAACATTTGAAGGTTCCAGAATGGCAGGTTAATTTTTTATTCCCAGCTCAAAAGAATTTTAAAGCTTATATGGATCTGTCTGATTGCGTCCATCAATTTATTTGCAGGTTTTCGGTGGATCATGGGGAAGCACGCTTGCCCTTGCATACAGCCTATCTCATCCAGACAAAGTGAGCAGTTTCTACAGAAGTGATTTTAGTTTTATTTTGTTTCTTGTGACTTTTTCATATTTTATTGATGTTCTCTCTAAGGTCACTGGACTCGTTCTTAGAGGAATTTTTTTGCTCCGGAAGAAGGAGCTTGACTGGTTTTATGAAGGAGGGGCAGCAGCAGTTTTTCCTGATGGTAGGTTCTTGCTTGAAAAAGGTTAAGTAGTATTTTCTCTTTGTAACTGAGTAACAGTGCACGTGTTTTAACTGTTTTTTATGTCACTGTATGGTAATATGCTATTAGACTTTGGTTATATTCTCTAAGTAGGGGTATTTCTATACCTTTTTGGAAGTTCACGTTTGCATGTGTCAAATCTTTAATTATTTGCATTTCAGCTTGGGAGCCGTTTAGAGACTTTATTCCTGCAAATGAGAGAGAGAGTTTCATTAATGCTTACAACAAGAGACTAAACAGTGATAATCTTGAGACACAGGTTTCTTCTCTATTTAACTTTAGTTCTGGAACTTCCTTTTCATCTGTACTTTTGAGGCATTTTTATTATATTATGCATGCCTTTTTGCATGATATTTCTCCATTCTGCTTAATTATTGATAAGATCAACTTATATAGTCGTAGAGAAATTGACCCGAGTGATGATAGTTTCATCTGGTCTCTTGACGTACTGTGGATGTATGGTTTGTCCTAGATTAGTAAATCACACGAGTAAGAGCAACTGCTTGCTGCAGATTTTTTTTGTCTGGGACAACATCCTGTTATCAAGTTATGTTTTTTATTTTTTCCCCACTTCGCAGTATAAGGCGGCTAAATTGTGGACCAGATGGGAAATGATGACGGCACACCTGATACAAAATAAGGAGACCATCAATAAAGTGGAGGATGACAAGTTTTCATTGGTAAGTTCCCTACTTTTCCTTTGTTTATGTTGCTTCTTTATCTTTAGCATATTACTGTAATAGAAGAAAATGTTTGTGATATGCATGTCAACTTCATGTCAAAGAAAATCATTAACTTCAGCTTTTTAGCTATGTAAAGCTAGCAAATAGCTTCGGCTCCAAGAACAGAGGACTGTGTAGCTTGTAAAAGATGTGAATCCACCTGTGATAGGAAGTCAAAACCATAACATAAGTTTGGCTAAAAATGAAAAACTCTAACCCAACCCAACCAACTAAATAGAATTGAATCGAATAGTAAGCCACACAGGGGCTTAATCTTTTTCTTGTATTTGTGGAAAAGCGAGAGTTTCAAAAGCGAAGCTCTTTGGTAAGTGTCATTCAAAATGTTCTCAAGAATGAATTCTCATTGAAACTGTCTATATTTGGTTCATCCTTTGGAAGTATATCACATCCTGGATCTGATAAAATAGGATAAATTGAAACGGTATTTTGTAAATAAGTAAAAATCTTGAATATAGATCGCCTAGGAGGGACAAAAGAAACATCTTTAGCACTTTATCTTTGGTGTCTTAGTTGTTTAAATCTTGATTTTGATATTTTGTTATTTATTTTTTGTTTGTATGTTATGTAACAGGCGTTTGCTCGTATTGAGAATCATTATTTTGTGAACAAGGGCTTTTTCCCTTCAGATTCATACCTGTTGGATAATGTTGACAAAATACGCCATATTGACACTGTTATTGTGCAGGCGAGTGTCCTAGTTACTCAAACCAAAATTCATGCTATTTGTATGACTGTTATATTCATTGGCTAACCTGGAAATTGCTACTACATCAGTGATTATCTATTGATATTTATCATTTGGTGCATTTTCAGGGAAGGTATGACATGTGCTGCCCAATGATGTCAGCTTGGGATCTCCACAAAGCTTGGCCAGAAGCAGATTTCAAGGTTTGCCCATAAGTAATAACAATTGTCACTACTTGGTGAATGGTACAAGATAAACCGAGTAAGCTATGTTGGCAGCAATTGGTTAAAAATTCCTACTATTTGGCCTCATAGAAAGTAAGAGTTACACCAAACATGATCGTGAAGTACTTTTTCAACAATTCTCAAGTTCTGAGAAGATGCTTTATTGTATCAGCTTTCAGAGAATACAGTTTTTGTGTTTATCTTTTATCCGAAATTGCCCTTAACTGTTCTTCCATTTTATAAAATACTAAGTGCCTTCTTTCATATAGCAGGTTGTTCCAGATGCAGGTCACTCAGCAAGCGAACCAGGTATAATTGCTGCACTTGTAGCAGGGACTGAAAAACTGAAGAATATATTAAAGGAAAAAAGACCCTGAGGGGGATGCTCAACTCATTACTTGGGCTTGACTGCAACCAGAACATCACAAGCTGATGAACAGCACTAGCAGCAAAAGCAACAGTATATTCCTTGCTTGTATTGAGTCCATTGGTCTTTGAAATGATTCGGAACTCGAATGTTTTTCAAGTAGGCAAATCCAATGAATCCGCACAGTGCATTTCCTTTGAGAATGATTGAACTGATTTGAAATAGGTATTATCTCCTTTCTTGAATAAACAAAAATTTCTTACAAAAGAATGTAACCCAAAAGAATTAACAAACATCCTACAGGGCAGAGCGGCGACACACTATCTACACCCCTAGCACAAAGAAGCATTCTACTCCAATAATTTACGTGCATGGGAGAAGGAAAAGCTGACCTCCCTTATGAATTTCCTAGTATTGTCTTTGTTTGCACTTTTGCCTCAGGCACCCGCCTATTGACTGCCCTCGCAGAGATCATCTACTTCTCATTCAATTTGTTCACCAATCAGGTCAAGACCCACTAGCAGGAATGAAACTCCCTGGAAGAGCAAGAAGTAGAAATGTATTCCCTGTGCAGAAAGCAAACTACGAGCTGAGGCTGTCAGGAGCAGGAAAGCAAGTGCCAACTCTTTTCTGTAAATTCTGTTGTGCTTCTTCCTTGACTCCTTTTGTTTTTTCAGCTTAATTTCTTTCTCCAAAGCATCAAGGTTGGTCTCTGACGACCCTCTTTGGTGTTTTGGCTCTTTCTCATTAACCAGAGAGGCCAGGTCGCCCTCGGAGGACCGGCCAGATTTCTTCGTGACAACCCATTCATAGGCACTTCCGAGCTGGAAGAGGCCAGAGATCATGGCGTTAAACTTGGTTACAGACATGGTGTTCTCAAAGAGGAGATAGGGAACTATGAAGGGGAAGGACTTGGGTGTAGGAAGGATATTGAGGACGGACATGGTGGCCGGGATATAGCATACAACCCAGGCCGGAAGTTCTGCCTCCGGGACAAACATGGTCATGGGAAGGATTATACAGAAGAGGGTGAAAGAGTAGAAAGGCAAGATGAGTTTTCTGAGAAGGAAGAAGAGGAAAATCAGGTTCGCTTTCTTCCAAAAGGCAATCTGTATCCACCAAAACATGAATGAAGTGAAAACACAGTTCTTCTTCAGTAGATAATATATACACAATTTTGAACAACTTTTAATCTAGAGAATAAAGGAAAGATGTGAAGCATTGAAGAGATTCGTTCTTCAACTACTTACCTTGGAGCGAATAATGGCTGGCAAGCAGAGGCGAAACAACTGCATAGGACCTGAATGCCATCTATGTTGTTGCTTTCTGTATGCTTCATATGATTCTGGCAATTCACATTGGCACTGTAAAAAGAAACAAAAATGCAAACCAGATTAATATTCAGTTAAAAAGTTACAAATTGTGCTCTTCAAATGTAAATCTGAAGTGAACCACCCAAAATCTTAATTTTTAACCAAACTACAGCTGTCTTCAAAGAAATGTTTTTCCTATCTGAACTTGACCCATATCATGGATTCATAATCAGGCATGAGATTCAAAGAACAGCGTAATTTTCAAACACATGATTTCAGACATTCCATCATCAGATACCAGGCAGCAAGTGCAACAGCTGGTATCCACAGGGAGGTGACAACTATCTCAAATGATCCTTTCAAGCAAGTAAAGGCAAAAATGCAATGATCCGAAGTCTACCTCAGCATGATATTAACATATTAATTGCTCAGCATTAGAAGGAATAAATCCAAGTTTTCTTTCTGGAAGTGAAGTCAAGAGGCCCCAGCTACCACCATTAAGTTGAAACCATCATTTGGCCTTTTGACTTGTATTAACACGTAGTTGCCCAAGTCTTAATCCATGACTAGTACTAAGCCCTCTTTTTTGTATTGCAACCGCTACCTCACTTTACAGGTCTCCCTCTCTCTTTCTTCCAGCTCCACAAATGGCTGTTTGGTGAATGATCATGTCTATGATTGGGACAAACACGATGCAACCGACAACAATAATCTAATATGTGATTGCAGGATTGACAAGAATTTGTTGGTATTAATACAGATGCATGGAAGCTTTAGAGGCGGTCAAGACAAACCAGACACAAAATAGCCAACAATCCGTTTATCACGCTGCTTTTGTCTCAATCAGAAATGACTCACACAGATAGGATAAAAAGCGCCCCCCGCCCCACCACCAACTGTTCATTGTAAAAGAGATTTCTTCCGACAAACCAAAATGATCAATGTAACACCATTAGTTTTATCAATCTGTATGTATAAAAAAAATGTGGTTTCCATACTCTTTGCTATCACCATCACTTATTCAAGATACCAAAACGATGGAGCAAATATTTGGTTGGTATGAATTGCAAACTATGACAAGTTTCTGAAAATTAATTGAAAAAGGGAAGCAGATTTGGTACCTCAACATCATTAAGAAAGATGAATTTCCATCCATGCAAATGAGCCCGAACGGCGATGTCCATGTCCTCAACAGTAGTTCGTTCAAGCCATCCACCAGCATCCTCCAAAGCCTTAATCCTCCACACTCCTGCAGTCCCATTGAATCCAAAGAAATTTATGAAGATCCCATTCACTTGCTGTTCCACTTCAAAATGGAATGCTAGATTCACATTCTGCAATCTTGTTAACAAGTTCTCATCCTTGTTCACAAACGACCACCTTGCTTGAACGAGCCCCACTTCCTCATTATCCTGCAAAAACCACAGAAATGGATCAAACATCAACATCACCTCCATCACCATTGCAAACGCAGCAACTGCAGCAGATACACGTCGAACTCCACCTTGAAATGAGGCACCGTTCTTCTCAAAAAGTCCGGCAGCGGCTGGAAATCAGCATCAAATATTGTAACAAATTCATAGTCTTTCACATAGCTACAATTCATGGCCGACTTGAGATTGCCGGCCTTGTAGCCATCCCTGATCACCCGGTGCCTGTACACTATGCGGCATCCATTCTGCTGCCATTTCTGAACTTCCTCCTTGATCAGCAACTGTGTCACTGGATCATCCGAGTCATCAAGAACTTGGATGAGAAGATTCGACTTGGGCCAGTCAAGATTGCAAACAGCGGCAATTGATTGCTGATAAACCTAATTAACACAATATATAAACAATAGCTATAGCTAATCAGTGTCAACCACACTCCACTGTTGCCATCAAACTGATAATTGACAATTCCAATTAAACCAACAGCATCAACTCAGAAAATACGTGAAGCAAACAAAACAAGCATGATGAAACACACACCTCCTTCTCATTGCACATTGGAATCTGAACAAGGACCATGGGGAAGAAGCCACCAGCTTCAACATCCTCGTCATCCACCTTGGCCACTGGTTTGATCTTCTTGAGGCGAATCCAGAAGCAGCCAAGGCAAAGGACCAACCGATCCAAGCTCTGAATCAAGAAGAGGATGATACAAGCATTGGTCAAGAACTGCAATGGTGGAGCTAAGTACTCCACCCTCAACCACACCCACCTCGAGTAGAACCAGTCGAACAGCCCGTGGATGCCCAAACCTCCATCAAGCAACCTCTGCAATCTGAGGCTAGAGGCGTCGAAGTAGAGGGAGGAGGCGTCGAAGTGCCAGCCATTGAAGTAGGCCACGACTTCGAACCCCAGCAGCGCCATGGACAGAAAAAGGAAGACCTTTATGAAGGAGTAGAACCGGCGGCGCACAGCGGGGCTCTCCGCCGCGGCGTCGGGCTCGTCGGTCCTGCCGGCGGCGAGCCGCCGGCGTACTGCGGCGGCGAGGGAAGCGAGGCAGCCGGCGGCGCGGTGGGCCTTGAGGAGCAGCACCCAGGTGAGCTGCTTCGCGTTCTTCCCCCGCCGCTTGTCGCCGGCGCCACCGGCGAGAAGCTCGTCGGCGTCGGAGTCGAGCTCGGAGATGGACCAGATGGGGTTCTCCATCTTCACCACCACCGGCGTGCCCCGGTGTGCCTCCTCCCCCCACCACTCAAACGCCGGCGCCATTGCCCCCCCAAAGCTCGAGCTCAACCTCACCCCTTGCTCTCCCACCTCCAATGGAGCTCTGCTACACCATCTCCGACCAACCAACCACCCAAAGATCGAGTCTTTCCCGACCAAAGCTCACCACCGACACAAATGCCGGTCGGTAAACCGCCACAAGATAGAATCCTTTTCAACAAAAACTCAACACGACACCACAAACGCTCCTTTCTCCTCTCTACCACAAGCGAAAACGGCCGGCTCTCACTTTCTTATAAGAGAGGAGGCCTCGGCCATGGAATCGTCCAAGACCTCCGAATCCAGAGCTACTACAAACCGTCCTAGTATATAAACAACTCAACACAGCAACAAGACAAGGCAACAACAGTGATAAGGAGATCAAATGTACAAGGAAGAAGAAGAAGAGGTGATCACGTTGTCTGATGGTACAAGGTAGCTGTGGGAAGCTACAAGCAGAGGTCAAAAAGACGGCAAAAGACTCAATCTTTTTTTATGGTTTTGGGGAGAGAAGATCCAGAGGCAATGCACCTAAACACCCATCTCCTTCCTTTCCTTTCCTTCCTACCCTCTTCCTCCCTTCACCACATGACAAGAGGCCATGATTTTCTGACTTTCTGAGCTCAAAGTGGATGGCAAGAAATGGAGCTTTTTTTCTTTTTTAACAGTGGGGGTGAGAAATCTGAGAGGATTCTTAAAATTAAACTGGTTGGTGAGTGCAGATTTGGTAGTAGGAATTCAATGGAGATTGGTGGAAGAGATGGGACTCTCCCCATTGTAGGAATTGATTGGAACAATATATTCTTTTGACAGCTAAAAATAGGGTGTTTATTTGTTAATCCTAAACCAGCTCAAACTCGGCTTCCTCAATTTTGATCCTGAGTTCGGTTTGATCGAGTCGAATCGAATTTAATTTTTTTAATTATTATATTTTTTAAAATTATTTTTTACTTAAATTTAAAAATATTTAAATCGATTCGAATTGAATTCCCCGTTTATTAACAAACACACGCGAAGGAAAGTGTATAGCATATACTTTTTTTTAAATTAGGAGTTTATAAGGTGGTTCACGTTGAATAATTATTTATAAAATTAATTATAATTACTTAGTATAATCCATCAATTTAAACCCATTGATAAAAAAATTAGAGTGTATATAAATATATATACATTCTGTGAAATTTTAAATAGTTTGATTTTGATTCAATTGTATGTTAAATATTTTATTTTAAAATTAAATTATTATATAATCATATAAAATTATCATTATAATATAATTATATTTATTATTTTTTATATTTTATAAAAATGATTGTATAATAAGTATATAAACTATTACATTTAATATAGATTATTGAGTTTCGAGTTGTTTGAGCAAGGTGTGCTTATGCTCGCTTAATTCGAGTCAAATTTTTTATTTTATTTATTTTTAACGAAAGACCCGTCCGATGTTTCCGTGGATTGAAAATTTTGTTCCCGTTTCAAGTTTACCAATTGGGGGGCCGATTTTTATTTTTTGTGTTTATATTTCGTATTTAGTAATATTAAATGGCGAAGGTTTTATTTTAAATTTAAGATGGATATTTCTCTTAAAAACTATTTATGTATTAGCTTATTAAATTTAAAACATTATGATTATTAGAGCGCCAAGTTGATATCAACAAGAGAGATCGGGTTAAAAGCCTTTTTTTTTGAAAATTTACACTGTTAAAAGTATATAATAAAATTATATTTTTCTTGTATTTATTTTAATTTAATGTTTGAGTGGAATTTAGAAGCAAATGGTTGCAAAAGTAATAGATAGATTAGATTGATACTTAACAGGGGGTATTGTTGTAAAAGTAAGTAATTGTGGTCAAAAAATAAAATTTGACATAGATGATTTTTCATCGGATAATAGGGGCCTTATGGTAACTTGGTTGTTGGGCTTGTGTTATGTCTAGGTCAATGTGGGCCCTGAATTATGAGGTGGACCCCGTGTAAGTACACGAGCGGCTGATTTCACATGAATTGGAATTTGGTGTGGAAGTTTGTTAGGGTTAAGGCAAGTACTCATTTCATTCAATTCCCTTTTATCTTTTACCTTTTTTTCTACCACAACATAATAATATATATTTTCGATTATTAAAATAATGTTAATCGCATTTTTTTTAAAATTAATAATATATATTTTCGATTTATAACTGCTAAATTTTTAAATATGAGGATGGCTAAAAAGGTTTGTAAATCGATTTAATTAGGGTTT
The DNA here is from genome assembly GCA_033002965.1 of Piper betle. Classification (NCBI taxonomy): domain Eukaryota; kingdom Viridiplantae; phylum Streptophyta; class Magnoliopsida; order Piperales; family Piperaceae; genus Piper; species Piper betle. The sequence continues at coordinate 121,431 of JAURVB010014516.1, read as the reverse complement.
TAATGGTCAAATATGTATTACTTAGATTTTAGTGACGGTCTCAAACCAACCTTTTGGCTTTGTTTTTGAATGAACTTTTTATCATTAATTCAAATTATTGATAACAAAAAATTTGTTTTGAGGGCTTCATTTAATTGGGAAAAGAGGATTGTAATGTTTAATGTAGATTGTAAATAATTTATTATTTGAGAGAAACAATCGAGCACCATTTTATTAATTTATTATTTGAGAGAAACAATCGAGCACCATTCTATTATTATTAGTTAGCATGAAAAAGATTTGAAATGTACGGATTTTTTATAAGGGGTTTTGTTGCAATAGAAAATCTATTTTAATATACTAAATGTGACTTTTTAATAATTGAATCTTTTAGTGTCACATTTTTTTTGCACAAAATCATCCATGTTAAGAGTCTTACTACATTGTGACTAATTTTATACAGAAAGGATGTATTATTTGGCTTTTAATAAATTTTTAAAAAAGTTATATGTAAAAGGTTGCTCTACTTTTTATCAAAAAAATTCCTGTAAATTTTTTATTTCTCACAAAAAATCTTTTTTCATTATAAGAATCACATTTAAATTTATTATAATATATTAAATCTGACTTGATACTTTTTCACGTCTAATTTTTTTTTCATTTTTTAACATTCATTTTTTTATAACTCTTAACGTTTTTTTTTCAGTAGGCGAGACTATTCTTTGAGATATTTTAATAAAACATCTAAACAGCTAAGTGTAATAGGTGGCAACAATATTATTAGAAAAAATAGATAAGACAAATTAAATGCATGTAATCAATTTAAATATTTTGACAATATTTTATTAAAAAATATGATTTGATATTAATGACGCTTAGGATAGAAAGATGATTTTTTAATGTTATTTTTTTATTAAATTTTATAAACCGTCACTTAGTAAAAATAAGTGAACCCATCTTAACACAAATTATGAAGGAGAAAATTTTGATGGACCAAATAATATGTAAATGTTGTATATATATGTTACGGATTATAATTTTGTTTTTTTAGAATATAGATTTTATTTAGGTAGCTTAATAAAGTGGTGAAAATAGTTTTTTTTACTTTTTAGATAATGTGACATTTATTATATATTGATACAAATATTTTTATCATTGTAATCATGTTAAATTTCATTTAGAAATTTTTTTATACTATTTTATTATATTATATTATTAAAAAGTATTCAAAGAACATTTCAACATAACATGCACATCATGCATGTCATTACCTAGTTTTATATAAAATTTCAAAAAATTATTACAATATATTTTTATAATAGTTATAAAAAGTGACAAAATTCACAAAATATTATTTGACGATTATAGATCTAAAGAAGCAAAAAAATGAATGTTTTTGACAATAAAATAATGAAAAAATTGTTAAGAACTAAGAAATATTTAAATTAATCTATTAATTTAATAAATAAAGTCTTTCATCTGTAATCAACCAAGAATAATACAACTACTATGTAATCAATAGCACGAGAATTATGATTAACGAGCTCTAATTGGCCCATACTAAAGATAAGAACCTAAGTTTTATATCGATTTATATTTAGATTTCCTCTTAATATTTACATTTTTTTATATGCTAATATTTTGTGAATAATTTTTATAGAGTGTCTCTATCAAATTATAGTTTACCAATGTTATGCCAAATACTTATTTTAGTCATTATTGTTATAATGTTGTATTTTTAATAACAACAGGCTTAAAATAAAATAAAAAATATGGGATGCAAAATATTTTTACAAAAATAGTTTCCGTTTTATTGTGTTTTTTACACAAAAAAATTGGTGTGATAAAATTTATAAGGTGGTATTTTATACAAGTCTTATTGGTGAAAATCTTATTTATATTTTATCACAAAATATAATAAAAATAGACAATTTTTGGTAGTAGATTAATACTTTTGTTATAAATTATTATTTATAACATATATATATATGTTAAAAATTTTAATACTAGTTAAATGATGCCTAAATATATTCATACAAATAGTAGCCTTGCCCCCGTGCAGCGACCAAGTGAACGGTGGTAAGTGCCGCCAAGTGGCAGCTCCGCATAGTCCACTTGGTGCCCCATCATTGGCGCAGACAAAGAACAGGAATTAAAATTGTTTCAGATTTGAATTGATATGTATTTGTTGCCTCAAAAAAGGGTTCTGATTTTCCTAATGAAAATTTATATCCAACATTGATTGAATTCTCTAATATAGAAGTTAGTGGCACACATGTTAATGTGCCACTTAGTGGTAAACATTCACATAGTCATCTCCTACTTTTGTTTTTATTTACACCAACCAAATAATAATAATTTTTTTTGTTGTCGGTAATAGACCCATAAATAATATTTAATTTTTTTTAGAGTTTTGACTTCTCTCTTCTAGTACATTTCATAAGGTCCACCAAAAAGCGGGCAGTTGAATTGCATTACCTTCCATGTGTCTGTTAGTTGCACTCTTTCTGTACAATGCACATGACCCTTTCTCCATTGATGGGATTTAAAAGAATGCACACTCATGAATTCCCATCCCTTTGAAACCAATCATATGATGAAAAATAAACACCGGATTTAGATCATGATTATTTTATTTTTTATAAAATTTACCGACGATTAACCCTATTTTATTAGAGACCCGTATCTCGACTCGAACTTAATTATTAGGTTGTTATATTTTTTAAGATGATAATAATTTTAGATCTTACAACTATTAAATTAAAAGTTGAAAAGTGGACCAATGAATTTCGACTCAAATTTAAACTTGCTTGTTTTTTTTTTGTTAAAAATTATACTTATTTTATTTTATGCCTTCTACTTTCAAAAATTCAACACCGGTGAAACTAAGAAGCAAACTACGGAACACACGAGAGAAAACTCCAAACAAACACGAGGGCACCGCTCGTGCGGCCCTCGGTCCGGTCAAACCCAGCGGGCCCCACCACTATCAGGTCGTCATCAAAACCTTGCCCGTGCGCAAACGTGGCGCTCGTGCGAGTTCGTCCCGCGCGCAGGAGAGGCGGTGGCCCGTACGTGGCCGCACACAACCCCAAGACTGACGGGCTAATTGACACGTGGCATATAAGGCCTGACCCAGTGGCCTCCGGCTTACGTGCTTTAATGAGTGGTGGGGACAATGGGAGCGTAAGGGGAGTTTCCTATTTTTTTCATAATAATATGAAAAAATTAAAAAATATATAATCCATGTAGAAGGAGGATAAAATTGTGATAATATTTTTTAAACATATAATCATTTTAAGTATGACCAGCAAGAGACAAGATAATCGTGCCTTGTTGTTCTCATTCAAGTATAATTTTTGAATGTGAGCTTTATTGAGTTAAATATCGAACCGAATTGCATTTGTTGATTTCATGTTTTGGTGTTACCCTGAAGTTTGATTATTGTGGTGGGTTAGAAAGACTTATTATTAATTTGTATTGGTAATCTATCAAGGAGGGCAAAATATTCTTATTAAGGGAGGTCAAAATCTGAGAAGTACCTCTTTCCATAATTATCTAATAACTATAAATTACGAAAATATTATTTTGATCATTTTAGTATAATTATATAAAATGATGTTTGAGAGATCTTAGTCGCTCCACATATAAATATTATTATACACGGCAAACCATATGATTTGAACTTGTTTTCATAACTATCAAATTAGCTAGAGAGTTATTTTCGTAACATTTACTTATTTGGATAAGCTACAAAAAGAGGCACTTGTCAGATTTTAGCTATTCGGGCTTCCGATCTGAACTCGTGAATTTATACATGAAAGAGATATTTACCTTAGTAAAAAAATAAATTCACCCTTATAAATTATTACTTAAGCAAAAATTTTATCTCTTCGTTCTATTAGTTTTTATACATAAGAGCTCCCAATGTAACGGTAAAAATGGCAAGATCATTACACAAATTACTGACACTAATACAAAAATAATTATTCTAAATTTTTTTAAAGCTTTTTATGTACATATTTATATTAGTTACAACTCATATAACTTATATAAGCTACAACTTTTATTTAAAGTAATTTAGTGGATCACATTATTCAGATTATTATAAAGAGAAACAAAAATAAATAACAATGATAATTATAAGTTTTAAGATTAATTTAATACTTTTAATTATTTCATCTAAATTATTAAAAGTAATTATAATAGAAATTAATTTCAACATATCTATCAATTAATAAATTTAAAAAAAATTAAAAATAGGTCATATTGATGTTAAAAAAAAGATATAATTTCATCGTCCTCTTAAGTATGTACTCTACTTTTCATACTTGTAAATCTCATTTTAAAAAATATATAAATTATAGTTCGGATAAGTTATATACAAGGTGTAGTTCATCTAAAATTTATTATATTATTATTTATCCGTAGGACAAACCCACGTTTGCTTCCATTTGTAAGTACCACCGAGTGGCCCCCACCCGTATGTGGGACCACGTCTGATTGTGGTTGGATCACAGATCTTGTCAACAGTGCATGAAGAAATTGAGCCCCACAATGTGGGGCCACCTTAATGGGCCTCTACTCTAGCATACCCATAAAAAGATAAATTCAAAATTTGTCTCTAATTTAAATGAAGCTTAAACTCGTATATGCTTCACCTTATTCAACTTGAAGTTTAATATTTCGCATATAATTTTGACATTATATATTTTATTTGTGTCATCTTAATTTCTAAATAAAAATAGTTATTAGTAAAAAGATGTCTTAGTATCAACTATTAAAAATATTCAAATCTAACCATTAATGGACTGTAATTTCTTTTATTTTAGATGAGACTATCCTCATCGTCCAACCATTCTTCTAATCTAATATTTCATATTAATTGTAACTGATATTCCTTAAAAGAGTCCGAGCTAATATTGCTGATATTAATTTTTCTTATAAATAAATTGTATTAAAGGAGAGAATACATATAAATAGAAATTAACACGTACGAGGTTGTATTCAAAATTTAATTAATAAGTTATGAATTAAGCACATAGTCGATGAGTCATTTATAAAATATCAAACCTACCTCCTTACGTTACATTAAAGTGTTGGGCTTTTTTCGTTCTAATTATGTTTCAAGCTTTCTTGCATTGTGGTTAATTTTGACCCCATAATAATTTTTAGGTTCTTCAATATTTACTCAATATAAAATTATTATTATTATTATTATTATTTAATTAAGAAAGTATTTGAGTATAATTTTATCAAAATGAAAAATCTTAAAAGTACTAGCCCTTCAACAATTTAATGGGCCCGTTATTTTTTACCTAGTTTGAAATTATTATTATTATTATTATCATTATTATTTAATTAAGAAATCATTGGAGTATAATTCTACCCAGATTAAAAATCATAGAAATATTGATAAATTTTAACTTATTTATAATTATACAACTTAAAATAAATTTGTTATTTAATATACATGTTATGAAATTAATAGTACGAAAGCTTTGAAATATAATTCTACTTAAATTTGGAATTTTAGAATGTTGACAAATTTAATAATAATAATATTTGAACTAAATTTATTATCTATTATACATTATTAATGTAGGTTTTTACAAATTTTAATAATTTATTAATTAATTATACATTGTTATTTGTTCTTAAGAAAAAAACTCAAAGAAAAATTTTATATGAATTAAAAAATAAAAATAAATTTCATATAATTATTAAAATGTTTACTTATTAAAACTGAAATTACTTTTAATATTAGTATGAAACTATATTTTTTGCTCAAATAAACAAATTTTCATTATTTTATTCAAAATATAATATAATAATATTTTTAAAAATTAATTTTATAAATTATTAATATATATTATATCAATAAAATTTAAATATATCCCGGTTATTAGTATTATTATTATTGTAGCCATTGAAACACATAATTGACCTGCAGGGCATCAACAACAAATATAATCCATCTCAGGACATGGACTCCTCTCCTACGTATTATAATCTATTCATTTTGTTATCCGTTTTCTTATCGGCTATCCGACGGACAAAATCACAGCACGTGGGAATCTGCACTACGTGGCACACTCTGATCCCTCCGATTATGGTGCCCATGCCGGCACAAGGACGGTCGCCAATTTTTTTTGTTTATTTTATATTATTAGTCTCCATAATAAAGTTGACTCTTTTATGTGTTTCAAATTTCAATAATAAAATGCATATAAAGCCATTGTTTTTTCTTTCAAGAAGAGTTTATGATTTTCTTCCCCCCACTCTGCATAGAAATAAATTAATATGTATTTATTTGTTTATTTGGAGAGAAATAAATTAATGCCCAAATAGCTGATGTTAGTGGAACCATTTATTTTTCGTTAGTATTAAAACAATTGTCAACTACTAACATTCTTTGATTATACATATACATACTATTAAAAATTATCGGTCTACCACTAACCCGATTTTAATTTAGAAACTAATCAATAATTAAAGCAGCCATCTTGATGTATCTAATTGCCATTAACGATATCGGAGTTCTACACACATAGAAATCGAACAAGTATTTATGTGTGTCAAATAACATCACGGATTAAATTATCTTTGGCTAATGAGATTAAGAGTGGTTGATACCGTTCCCTTCCATATTAAATTGCATAGTTAGTGTGTGTGTGTGACGGATAGGGAATCTAATCATTCATCAATTAAATTGATTATGTTCCTCCATACACTTTATGACCCAATCAACAAAAAAACTGATGATAAAAGAAACTAAGCATATTAATGATCCCAAGTGTGGTTATACTCAGTGTGAGCTGGGAACTGTCTGCCTCACTGTAATTAGATGAGTTCCTACTTGCTGCAATTATTTATTAATGATGCAAAAGTATATATTAATGATGTTAACAAGGTTTAATGACAGGGTCCCAAATCCAATAGCAGCTCACATGAGGTGTGTGTATGACTGGGACCAAGAAGAGATCATCAAAGATGGGGAAAACAAAATGCTTGGCATTGGATCTTGTTTCGTCTAATTATGCAAAACTGTTTGGTGGGTTCATTGATTTCCTTGTGCCCACCTCTTCTCTGTGCATTATTTGGTCTCAACTAGCACAATTAAGGGTGAGGATATCTGGGTATGTTAGGTTGGACAGATTAGTCACTCACCATGTCCAAGACCAAATCTACATCCTTCCCATACTGATGCAAAGGTGGTTATCACATCTGTGTGTTTTCATGTGGATGCAGTTCTACCTGCAAGTGTCTGTGAAGGACTTGAGTTGTACGCAATCCCAACCAAATTAAATGTGGTTTTCTTATGTTTTATGAACAGCTAGCACACACCATGGGTCCTTTCCCCATCTGAATCAGCTTTGTCTTCAAGCTTGATCTGAGAATTTTTTCCCTTCCAAACTATTTGAATTCTTGCAGCAAGTTCATTTGTTCCGTTATCCCTTACCCATGTGCTCAGACTTATCTCAATCGATTGTAGATTGATATGGAAACTTTGGGACCAATTGAATTCCAGTACGTGCAGTTGTCTTATGGTGAAGAGAGCTAGCTACTTGAAAGTTGAAACTACTTCAAGCTTATCACTACCATCATTAATCAAGTAAAGAACATTTTTTACTGTAAACTGTAAGGGGATACATGGACAAGCAGACATCAAAAAGCAACTCACTTTTGACAAGGAAACAATCCAATATGGGTGCCACCCATAAAATTATTAAGTAAAAGGAACACCCAAAATTTAATCAATGAAAGAATTGAATGAATAAAAGAGTCTTTTATTCATTCAATTCTTTCATTGAATACATTTTTGGGTGTTCCTTTTTTTATTTAATAATTTTATGGGTAGCACCCATATTGGATTATTTCCTTGTCAAAAGTGAGTGCCCTTACAGTTTACAAATTTGGTTCTTTCACCCAAAAAAAGGAACACAAAGACGGACGGACTACTGTTAAATCTTGTTCTTTGTGCAGCTCTTTGGCACATGAATTTGGTGAAAAACAGGTTCCTTTGGAATTGTTGGTGGTCTTTTCCCTCGAGATGTAGATCTAATACTATCACACATTTGGTTCTTAGAAACTGAACACTTAGCGTCTTTGTCAGAAGAAGCTGTCCTCGTAAGCTGTTCAGAATTGGCAGGCCTGTTTTCAGTTCGTTTGGTAGTTATATTTTTGCCTTCATTCTGCATAAGAAGAGTTTTTTTCTGTAAGGATTATGCTTTACATAGCAGAAGAAAAATCTCAAGTCCAACAATAACATGTTTTTACCTTTATATTTAAAATAGCTCTATTGTCTGCTTTAGGTGCTTTCCTTACCGTTGATCTCACATTGGCTGACCTTGCTTGAACTTGCATATGTTTCTGAGGTAAGAAACAAAAATGCTTCTTAGAATGGATCTTCCTTGATGTACCACCATTCCATACAATGCAACTTAGATATTGAATGTGTACAAGTATGAGCTTTCTATGCATGGTGGGTGTTGACTAATATTGTGATGACAGTTTCTACATGATGAAAATAAACAACTAACCTCATCCTTTGTGTTCTCATTGTTGATTTTAGAGTCTGGTGCATAGTAAGAAGACACAATGGGTTGAAGCAGCCTTCTTTTCTCCAAGTTTGCCTCCTTTAAGATGCTTCTTTCCTGATAGACATGATCAGATGTTAAAATTCCTCGTCTGGGATGACATGGGAAATCCTCCTCTATGATGACATGGGAATTTTGACTAAAATCAGTACTTTTTAGCCATCTAAGCTTACATCTGTTCTTAGTCTGAAGGGCTTTGGATTTGTAGACTTCACTTTCTTAATCTTTCCTCCTTGATTGGGAACAAGAACCCCCTCTTTCAACTGCTTTGTGCCTCTTTCAGCATCTATGGAATTCAAATTAATGTTTCTGGTTCCAAAGTCAATCAGATTAATGTATAAACACGAGAAGAAAACCGCCATTCATTATATTTTGCAACTAAACTTGAGCATTGACTAGCACAATTTACCTGTTACAATCAGAGGCTGCTGTGTTTTCCTTGTCTTCACTCTCCATTCTTTCAGTCTCAGCAACCTGTTTATTTATCTCACATACACCATCGCCCTCTTCTCTTATAAATGGCATGCTGTCAATCAAATTAATGTATAAACACCGCATGAAAACCACCATTCATTAAACTTTTCAACTAAACTTGAGCATTGACATGAGGAGAGAATGCACAATTTACCTGTTGCAATAAGAGGCTACTGTGCTTTCCTTGTCTGCAATCTCCATTGTTTCGGTCTCAATAACCTGTTTATTAATCTCACATACACCATTGCGCTCTTCTCTTATCAATGGCATGCTGTCAATCAAATTAATGTATAAACACCGCATGAAAACCACCATTCATTAAACTTTGCAACTAAACTCGAGCATTGACATGAGAAGAGAATGCACAATTTACCTGTTGCAATAAGAGGCTGCTGTGCTTTCCTTGTCGGCACTCTCCATTGCTTCGGTCTCAATAACTTGTTTATTTATCTCACGTACACCATTGCACTCTTCTCTTATCAATGGCATGCTGTCCTTTGTTGCATCTATTAAATTTGTGAATTTCAAGAATGTACTCTCAACACATGATTCGTCTGCATTGTCAAAGTTTACCATTGCCATAGCTAGATTTGTTTCTTTCATAGAACTTCCATTTCTCGTATCAACAATTTTTTCCTTCTCCATTGTTTCGTTCTCAATAGCCGCCTGTTTATTTATCTCACATACCCCATTGCCCTCTTCTCTTATCAATGGCATGCTGTCCTTTATTGCATCTATTAAATCTGTGGATTCCAAGAATGTACTTTCAACACATGATTTGTCAAATTTTACTATTTCCATAGCTATAATTGTTTCTTTCATAGAACTTCCATTTCTTGTATCAGCAGTTTTTTCCCTCTCGATTGATGTCTCCATAGGTGGTAGGCTTTCTTCTCCAATGACATCTAAAACTCTAGCAGAATTCCTTGATGCCTTCTCTTCCACATCCATATTCCCATCAAATTTCGTTACATCTCTTTTGATGCCAGAAAGTTTTCCATTGGATTTCTTCTCCTTTCCTTTGCCAGCTATCTTCTTCCTTACCACAATGGCTTTTTGGTTACCTGTATCCTTGGAAGCAGTTGAACTCTTAACCTGTTTGCTCTTCGCAAAACAAGCATTTGAAGAAGGTTTTGCCTGTGCAGAAGAGGAGGCATATCTAGATGGCACAATTTTTGCCTGCCTGCTAATTTTAAGTTTCTTCATGTCACTAGTAATATTTGCTACAGAAGTATTACTGGTTCCTTGCTTCCCTTTCTTCCCAGGTGAAGAGAAGACTAGAGCCTTCACCACTTCCTTCTTCTCCTTCAAACCTGTCATTTTAGCCTTCACAACATTTCCACAGGGTTTTTTGTCCTGAACCTCCTCTTTGTTCCCTTTTGACTTCTTCCCAATAGGAGTTGACCTAAACTTGGAAGAAATATGAGTAACCTTAACCTTAGCTCCATGAATCTGGGAGATGGAAGATATCACAGCCAACTTTGGCATTCTAGATGATTTTGGTGGGGCAGAAAGTGGGCACTTTGGAATTCCACTGGCCAATCACATGCTCTTTAGTAAGATCTGAACCAGGTATCAAAAAGAAAGCAAAGTTACAGTTGAAGCAGGATACATACATTGGCAATTGCTTGCTTAAAGCTTTTCCGAGCTTCACATTGGGGCTTCTCGCAGCCATAACCTACAAAGTGAGGATCATCATGCATGAAACTGGTTTACCATTATTAAATAATTTGCCACAGAAGGAAGGAGTCCACATACCCGAAGCACAAAATTTCTGTAAATGGTCTCAGAATCCATATCTTGCTCATGCTTTTGGTCACACCCTAAAAAAGACAACAAACTAGTTTACGATCTCTCCAATTCACTGAAAATGTTCTCGAATTTCAGAAAACAATTTTTTTACTAAATTGTGATACTAACTAGCTAATCATTTGAATCAACAAATTTCACTAGCAAATCCTCCAGGAGTTCATCAAATCACTCATGACGCAACTCCAACATGCCACTCCAACTAAAAATGCTCACAGAACACATCCTATACAAGTTTAATCAACCACAAAAAGTAGCCATGTAGTGAAGCAACAAGCCTCAACCAATCTTTACTTGATGTTATTATATCATACCACTCCAACAAAGGATGCTCGCATAACACATTTTATGAGCTAAATCAACAACAAAAACACATTCTTTACCCAACCCAGAAATCAAAACAACACAGCCGACATACAAAACCAAAAAAAAAAAAAATGTTACACCTCAAATCATAAACAGGGAAGCATAACAAAACCAAAGGGACACTCACCAACACGCGAACAGAACCAGGAACGATCGTCGTCGAGAAGGGGAAGGATGGGAAGGGTGAAGTCCACGAACTTGGGCGCCTCAATCGTCTCATAGAACTCGTCGTCTTTCTCCCCGCACGCACCACCATTCTCCCCCATCCCAGCCTCTACGGGAAGATCTTCCATCCCTCTCTTCACACGGATAAAAAAACAAAATCGGAAGGAAAGAAACGAGCAGAGATGGAGAAGAGGAGAGGAGGTTGCAGGGAGAGTTGTGTGAGAAAGTAGAAGGCGGCGATTGGAAGGATTTGAATAGGAAAAGTAGCCGTTGGAGGTGCTTCGGGTCAGACCGTGGGTAACGGTCATTAAAATAAAATTAATTTTTATAAACCGGTTCGAACGAGCTCTCACTAATCACCGGTTTAACAACAGGTTGGAAATTTTGGCCGTGGTTCTTCATTTATTTACGGACAATGCTCAAATATAATATTGTAGTATGATATAAACTTTTATATACCATTCTATTCTTACTAAATTTTTTAAGCTTGTATTTTCCTAAAATTATATATTATATCTAGTATCTAATTAAAAATTTATCAACACAGATAGGGCTGACCAAAATTCGGCACAATCCGAAATAACCGACCGGCGGGTCGGTTCTTTTTTGAGAAAATTTTCGATAAGGTTTAGTTTAGACTTTGAGTAAATTATCCAAGTGCATGAAAATTTGGTTAGGAACCTACTGGGGAACAGTGGAAAATTTTGAGAAAAAAACTTAATATTCGTTGGTTATGTGGTTATTATTATATTTTTAATTTTTTTTGTAATTTGCTTCGGTTGTTTAACATATTGTCCATATGTAGAATACATTTTAATATAATTATGATGATTAAATCACGTTTTAATTGTATTTATTATACAAATTATAGTTAATTTAATATAGTTATACTAATTTCAATTTTCAATAAACCAAACTGAAATATTTTATTTTGGTTCAGTTTAGTTGTGGGATAATTTTGGTTTCGGTTTAGGTGACCAAAGACAACTCATTTCAGAAATTTAGTTCGGTTTGATAACGAAATAACCAAATGTGTTGCCCTAGACGGAGCATGGTGAAAATTGAAAACATATTCAGTTTGTTTTTTGATGAAGTCATAGACAAATCGAAACACGCTCCTAAAAATTTTTTAATGTTGATTATAATGAATTATTTTATTTTAAGTGTGAATTTTGAAATGTTTATTATTATATATATATTTAAAAAAATTATATAATTATGTTGGCTAAAATATTGTATTACTTTGATTAACCAAATAAATAAATCTATTTTCCTATAACTTATAATGTAATTTGGTTGTCCAGTTAGCAAACAGATCGAATTTAAATATTTGGGTTCGGTTTGATTCTATTTAATGAGATCTTATTACCCAATGTAATTTGATTAATTTAGTTCCACTATGTTTGAAACAAAACCGACCTAATACTCACTCCTAATATAGAAGAAAAAGAGAATTTGGATTCATACTCGATTCGACGACCGGGGAGAGGATAAAGGGCTCAAGCACAATGGTGTGAGAGTCTTATACCACAACTGAAATTCTCAGAACCTAATATACAAGTTCAAGTGAAGAATTTTATTTATAGACTCTTGGTCAATTAATAAGTTTTGGTCCATATCTCATAGAGGCAAATAAAATCAGCATCATATTAAATAAAACCAACTCTACACTTAACATAGTAAGAAATAGGGGTGTAAAATGGGCTGCATCCCTATGGGCCAGCCAACCAGAGGCCCAACCCAATCAATATGAGAGCCTAACATTTATTATATTACCATTGAGTCAAAATGAACTCAATGGGCTTAAGTCATTCTATAAAAAATGGTTAAATCATCCACTGCGATGTCAAATCAAACTATTTTTAACAATGTAGATCAAATAAATATAATAAATACAATAGGCTTAAGTCAATTATTAAAAAGTGGTTGACTAAAGATAAAGATCTTAAAGCATATTTACATTAATAAATTAGATTATACTCCAATAATTATTTGATACGAGACTAAGTTTTTATCGGATTTTACACCATACATTGTACAAGCCATGAATAGTTATTTTATTTTATTATATTTAATTTTTAAAATTAGAATTATTTTTTTAGAAAAAATAATTTGATACCAAATAGGCATATGTATATATTAATTTGTGTAAAAAATCTTTTAAAAATTCATTGAAAACTGAAGTGACGAATATAATAAAAGTAATAAAAACTTTAAACCACTATGGGACAAACCTAATAGAATCGGGTTGATAAAGGTAAATATACGTAATAATAGATACGTCTAATCAATATAATTAAAAGGTAATTATAAATATGGAATTATGATATTAAAAATTAAGTAGAAAATAAAAAATAATAGTTTTGAAATTACAAATTTAAAATAAAGTAATAAATCAGACAATGTTTGAAATTGTAAATAGAAAAATTTATGACATTTCCGTAAAGATTATTTTTGCATACTTATCAATTTAAAATGAATAAAAATAATAGATAAATTTTTTTCCTCATAAAATTTTTTTACAAGTGGATAGAGTTGGAGAGAAAGAAAAACAAATTAACTTCCATATTTTATTTTTTTTAAATCAAGAAATATTTTTTAATCATAAATATAAAAGTAGATAAAAAATTACAAATTATAAATTTTCATAAATAATTTTTTCACCATTGATTTTTTTAAATTGCATCATTGCCAAAGAATTACTTGTAATCATTAGAATTTTTTTTTTAAATTGTATTAAAAACACTTAAGGTTGATTAATTGGAATATAAATATATTTTTTTACAAAAAATGGTTGAGTTTTACAGGTGGCCAAACCAAGTGCCCAATCGAAAGACCAGCTAGATCACCCTAAATAAATTAAAATTTTGGCTATTTATTGTAATTCTTATTAATCAAATTTGAAATAGGAACTAAATTATAAAATTTTTTTGAGAACATACTAAGTAATTATTTGTTAATTATATCCATCCCAAGAGCTTCAAAGGAACATTACATCTATTTTAATTCAAATCAAAATGTGGAGCATTTGCGAAACATAACGAAGTAAGTTTAATTGTCATTATCTTGGGAAGCAATAGGAGGCATAATTTTAAATACTATACCGATTATCATATCAGATTTATAGATGGTACACGGACATAAGTAGTTTTATTGGATTTATTACATTAATACACAATTAAAGTTCCTTAGACATAATCATCTTAAGCCAATTGTTATATATTTGTCATGTTTTTTTAAACACAAGCATTTAAAATGGTCTCAATTGAACAACACCTTATCAGCTAGCTCAGTGGTGGTGGATGATTGAATGTATGCCTTTGCTTTGTTAAATTTATAGTATGATCTTAGTCCCACATCGAGAAAAACTCACAATTTCCTCTGTTCAACCTTGACAAAAACAGCCTCCTACACCGCACAATTTACATTGCATTTATATTATTTATTTAATTATATTATTTAATCGGATGAGATACGAATTAGATACGATTTTGACTAGTCAAATATATATATAATATTTGAATTTAAATTTGAGCTTCACTCGATCTATATATGATCTATATCTAATCCAAACCAATCTATATTACTCTCCATAAAAATGGAAATGATAATCATTATAGAGTAATAAAGACTTTATGATAATATTTATCTTTTGTGAATGAATCGGATTAGTGAAGATTTTTATTTATATGGAGTGAGTCAATCTGTCTTGTTCCATGTTTAATAAGAGTCAAACGAAAACAATACCGTATTATAAAATCAAGTCTGCACTTCATGGAGTTAGAGAAAATTGAATTTATTACCTTAGTAAACAAAATAAAATCACTTAAAATAAAATTTATGTTAACAAAAATTTAGATTTTTGTGGCCTACCCACAGAATATAAAACCAACAGTTACAAGAAAAAAACATTTTGAATGTTTAATAAAATAGTTTATTTATAATTTTAAAATTCAAAACAGACAAAGACAAGATTAGATTTGGTTATGCCAAATATACCCATACCAATAATGTCAAATATAATAGTTGAAAACTTGGATTAAAATCCTTGTAAAAAAATAAAGTTCATATTTTCTTGTCGACCAATCGAGACAGGCCAAAATTACATCCGACCTAGCTAGTTTTAGACATAAACATCTTAATAAATAAATTGACAAAAATATCAATTCTTCTAATCCGTGGGTGCCCATATTTAGTCGCCCTGATCGTAAGAAAAATCCGGGTTTCACTTTTGAAGAATAGGAATAGGGAATTAATTACATTTTCCCCATCTTTCTCCATTTGTAGTCGCTGCAAACAAACTGGGCATTACAAGGCCACATGTATAGCAGATGCAGTCAAAAGCATCAAATGGAAGAATGTTAATTATTTTCTAGTCTGATATTGTTCAAGTTGCAAATTCTTGTTCAAACAAACTTGTGGCCAAACCCTGCCTGGTGTAACAAGCACATTTATCGTAAATGCTTTCTACAAACAAGTACATCAATATATATATAAAACATGATCACTGTGTTGCATTACAAAGAAAAATGAAGTAACAGGATATGTTCCACCCAGTAAAAAAGGTTCTTCTATCAAATAGACATTTGCATGTAAAAAGGCTTCGGAATCAATGAAAACAGACAAAGGAATGATGTATATATGTTCCATTTTCAGGGAGACTTGGAGAGTGAGCCATTCAGGGAGGGCAATTCAGTTCCGGCAAGGAGATGATGTTTGGCAGAAGCACAGTAGGTATCAAGGCCTGAAGAATGACACAACTTTCAGCTGTTCCCGTTGTTTCTTCCAAGTTTCAAAGTTTTGAGGCTATGGTTGATAAAGAAGAAAAGCTCTTCCCTGAGTCCTTCGACCAGACCATAATAATCTTTGAGGGACTTTCTAGCCTGCTTCATCTAGTAAATCTCCTCACATAACTCATAGATCCTATTAACATTGTCATTTGCAGCCCATGTATCACTCGCTGAATGAAAAACCGCACAAGCAGTATCAGGAGAATGACATCAACACTTATATGGCGCTCCATTCTATTCCACAACCAAGAGCAGACTTGAGCATCTTCCTTCAGCCACCTAGCATCACGTTCCTCCTTAGTATCCTGCTCAATGTAATGAAGTTTATCTCAAGATAGCACATAAGTTTTATTGGCCGTAGACCATTGAAGAAAGTTTGGACCATTCAACTTGGTGGTGATGATGGAGGATGATGTAAAAAAATCAAAAAGGGTGGGCAATTCAGCATCAGGAGCTTCCCCTTGTCCATAATTCCATTGCCAATCGTATTCTCAGAAGTGTTAACAATAATCATTGGAGCCATAAGCCCTTGAAGGATTATGTTCTCAACCAAGGAAGGTCCTTCCTTCCGATGTCCAAGAACCACGAACACACAAACTTCTCTACATGGTAATCAACACCGGTAAAATTCTGCTAGATCTGTATTTTGTAGAATCCATGGATGCACAAGGAACCTTGTGCGATGAAAGTTGCTGGAAGTGTCTAATAAGTTAAAGGTGAGCCCACTTATGAAAAGACAATCTCATTTACAATGTGTTCTAACAAAAGTACCTTATATACAATTGTAATTTTTGCAGTCTATTGCTGATCATTTGCCATTCATGGATCAGCATATTGTAAAATCCATGGATGCACAAGAACCTTGTGCAGTGGAAGTCGCTGTGAAGCATCTTTGACTAACATCTGCCAAAAAAAAAAAAGTCAAAACATGGTGAACTCTTTGATGAGAAGCCAAGTATCTTATGTCACCAGACTGTACCAGACTTATTAACTCTTTTGCCAAAGACGAAACAATTGGTCTGTCAGGAAACTTCAAATCCACCTCTTTGATCCTACAAAACGGTAAAAAATTTGAAATCTGAATAATTCAAGTTTTTAAGAAATGTAGCCATAATAAGAAAATAGACTACCTTCTGAAGGTGTCCGAATTTTTTCAGCTTGAAAAGGAGGAGTTCCATATAAGAACTCATAGCACAAAACACCCAAGCTCCAAATGTCTACACTTGCATCATGTCCGGTGCTTTCGACTGTAAGTATAAGCAAAACATTATCAAACAAAGTTTCTTGAGAAAAAAAATAGAGCCATACAAACAGCTATTCCTTTATCAGCTTACTCATTTCAGGTGGAAGGTAGTCCAATGTCCCACACATTGTCTTCCTTCGATCAATTGTATGCACAGAACAACCAAAATCAGCAATCTTTAGCTCATCCTTTTATAAGAAAAAAAAACTAAAATAAGGTCATAATTACAGATAAAAAGTTTCTCAATTAACAATGTTAGAGTGATTAATTTACCTGCAAGGTAATCAAAAGGTTTTCGGGTTTAATGTCTCTGTGTATCACATGTTTTCCATGGCAATAAATAAGAGCTCTTGCCAAGGAAGCTATATTCTGTCATGTATAACCCATTGGAAAACAAATTACAACATGATGTTATTATTTATATCATCACATAGAAGATTTTAAGTAGAACACCATTATTTACCGTAGCAGCACGTTTTTCACTGAAGTGTTTGCATCTCTGCAGTTCTTTGTAGAGTTCACCCCTGGCTGCATATTCTACAACTAAATAGACGTACGACTGCATTTGAAAACTCATTTAATGCTTTATCAAATATATTACTAGAACATAATCAACTGATAAAAAGAATGATATCTCAACCTGATCATGGAAATATCCGTGAAGGCATAATATATTTGAATGGCAAAGATGGCTTTGTATCTCAACTTCTCTTTGCAATTGATGTTCAACTTGTGACTTCTTCAATTGACCTTTACAGATAACCTTCAAAGCCACAACGTGATTGCTCTGCCAACACCCAGAAACGATTGTCAAATTTGTTCTACACTTGAAGTTGAACAAGCCTTAAAAAATAGAGCTGAGAATAATAAAAAGAAAAAAATGGAAAACAAGTCCACGACAATTGATATACATTTGACATTCACTGCTAGACAATTTTCATTTTGATACACCACCCCATTCCTTCCACCATAGCAATTCTTAACCAAAGATTAGAAGTTAGATGCTAGAAAAATAAAAGGAAACTGAAGTTGTCCTTTTTGTGTAAGATCAATTGCAATAAATAATGAGCAAGCGCATGATGTCTACCATAGTTTTATGCAATTAGTCCATCAATATCCTCAAAGAAAACATGTAGTTGACCAATTGTTACAAACAAGGCAGTACATTCAAGAAAACTGAATCAGACCATCAAATAACAAAAGAAATGTGAAAAATCACCTTCTTTTCCCTCGCCAAGTAGACGCGACCAAAAGCCCCTCGACCAAGAGGCTTCTCAATATCAAAAAATCCTTCAAGGTCCACCTTTTCTCATCCTTTTCGGCAGGCACTGTACTTGGAGCTACCATGGAAACCTGGCATTTAAAATATCAAAAGAAACAGCAAGTAACGTAAATTCTTCATTCCAGGAATTGCAAACGGGCAAACACCAGCAACATTTAATCAAAATGTTGATTTTTAACCCAAATTATCAGCCGAGTACAAACAATATATGAATATTCTTGAAATGAAAAAAATCACAAGGAACACACGAAAATGTATTCAATGAAAAATATTGAATGAACAGAATTAGAACCCAAAGTAAGAAGACTACTATCAAACCTTGCTCTTTGGAACATGAACTTGGCAAAAAACAGGCTCCTTCGGATTTGGAGGTTTTTTCCTTGAGATGCAGATGTAATTCTACAACCCATTTGGCTTTTAGGAACCAAACAGTTAACATTTCTTCCAGACGAGGCAGTCCCCATAAGCTGTTGAGAATTTTTAGTTCGCTGGGATGCTATCTTTTTGTCATCATTCTACATACAATAAGTAGTTTGTATGAAGGATTTTATGCAGATTAACATAGCAGTAAAAACAAAAGCACAAATAATAACATGCTTTTACCTTTAATTTCAAAGGAGCTCTCTTTTCTGGTTCAGGTTTCTTTGCTTCCAGTTAATTTCACAATGGCCGCCCTTTGTGCAAGTTTCTAAGGTAAGCAGCAAAAAATATTTGTTAGAATGGAACTTCATTCATTTTGTACACCATTCAATCCAATACAACTTAGTTTGTAGGAAGGGTTTTTATGCAGATTAACAAAGCAGTAAAAACAAATGCACAAATAATAACATGCTTTTACCTTTAATTTCAAAGGAGCTCTCTTTTCTGGTTTAGGTTCTTTGCTTCCAGTTAATTTCACGATGGCTGCCCTTTGTGCAAGTTTCTAAGGTAAGCAGCAAAAAATATTCATTAGAATGGAGCTTCATTCATTTTGTACACCATTCAATGCAATGCAACTTCCCGTTGAGTTACTGGTAGATATTGAAAATGTAGAAAAATGATTTCTAGGCATGATGGATATTGGCTAATATTCATTTGACAGTTTCTTCAAAAAATAAACACCTAACCCCCTATCATTTGCACTCTCATTTTTTATTTTAGTGTCTCGTACAGGGTTTGAAGGGAATGTAGGTGGTTGAAGCAGCCTTCCTTTCTCCATGTTTGCCTTTTTTAAGATGCTTCTTTCCTGTTAGACATGAACAGATGTTAAAATCCCTCCTCTCAACTAGCATGGGAGTTTTTATTAAAATTAATTCTTTTTAGATTCCAAACCTTACCTCTGTTCTTAGTCTGAAAGGCTTTGGAATTGTGGGCATTGCTTTCTTTATCCTTCTTCCATGATTGGGAGGTAGCGGCCCATCTTTCAATAGCTTTGTGCTTTTTCCCGCATCTAAGGCATTCAAATTAATATTTTCTAGTTTCTTGCTTCCCTTTCTTCATAGGGGAAGAGAAGACTAGAGCCTTTACTACTTTGTTCTTCCCCTTCAAATCTGTCTTAGCATTAACAACAGTTCCAGAATGTTTCATGTCTTGCACCATCTCTTCTTCCCTTGTGCCTTCTTCCCAATAGGAGATGACCTGCTCTTGGAAGAAGTATAAGTGCCCTTAAGAACAAGTATCGAAAAGAAAACAAAAATTTCAACAATTAAAGTTGAAACAGGATGCATACGTTCGTGACTGCTTGCTTATGGCTTTTCCATGCTTCACACTGGGGCCTCCTCTTGCAACCATAACCTACAAAGATACAATGAGCATGCATAAATTTGCATTTTCGAAGATAAAAATTAATGTTCACAGAAGGTAAGCATACCCGATGCACAAAATTCCTGCATATTGCTTCAGAATCCATATCTCGCTCATGCTCTTTGTTGCACCCTAAAAAACAACAACTAATTTATGATCTCATACATCTATTTCACTGAAGTGATTGACTCAGAGGCAATACTAACATCTCCTCAAAAAGTAAATTAAAATATACTTTGTGCAATTACATCATACCACCACAACAAGAATGGTTATATAACATATCCTATAAGCTAAATCAACAACGATACCCTTCTTTATGCAACCTAGGTATCAAAGCAACACATCAAACATACAAAACTAAAAAAAAGTTCACATTGAAACAAAAACAGGGTAGCATAATAAATAAAGAAAGAGACACTCACCAACACGTGAGCAAAACCAGGAAGGATTGCTATCAAGAAGTGGAGGGGAAGGTCCCAAGAAGTCCACATACTTGGGAGCATCAATCGTCTCATAGAACTCATCATCTACCTCCCTATACTCACCAACATTCTCTCCCATCCTAGCTTCTACAA
The DNA here is from genome assembly GCA_033002965.1 of Piper betle. NCBI lineage: Eukaryota > Viridiplantae > Streptophyta > Magnoliopsida > Piperales > Piperaceae > Piper > Piper betle. The sequence goes on along the minus strand of JAURVB010014516.1, from coordinate 100,363 downwards.
TAAGATCTTCCATTCCTCTCTTCACAAAGAACAAAACAATTGCACCAAAACAAAGAGCAGGAATTTCATAGGAAGGAGAGAGGAGTAGATTGTAGAGAGAGTTGTGGGAAAAAGTGAAAGATATCCCTCTATTTATAAGCAATTGGCAGTCAAACATTTTCCGGCCATATTTATTATAGTCAATGAAACCAACTTTACAATAAATAGGGTGAAATAAAAATGCCTTTATACTTAATAGATTTCAATAAAACCAACTCTATACTTATTAGAGTAATCCTAATCAATATTAGGCGGGACTTGCAAAATAAATTCCCACCAATAGCAAAAAGCATCTTCAATGTCTAGTCAACACTTTATTTATAACTTTAAAACTTAACCAACACAATTCAATCTAATTAAATCAAATATACTTGTTAGCAGTTAGGGATGGGTTGAGATATTAGATATCTGTAACTCTGATCCCCATCAGACTTGTGTACACAGAGGTTTGGACTATTTGGGTATATAATCCAAAAGCAATAGGATTGACTATGGTTTGGGGGATCTATTCCGTATGTGTAGGCTACAAGTGGTCGATCAATTTACTATCTTACGAACTGCTTTGAATTAAATTGAAATAAAATGGTTAAATAAATTATTTATGATTTCAAAAATGGAAAAAATTGGCAAATTTAACTCCATCGATTTCATTTTAAAATTGTAGTGGTAAGCCTCTGCCAAGTTTTTTACAATCTTAATAAAGATTTTGTGTTGCTAAAGAGTTGTCTAACTCAAGTCAAAATTTATAGATTTAATAGATGCTTTTTATGATTGTTGGCAAGTCATTTTGTAGGTCCCATGATTGAGTGGGCCCCACTCAAATCCTAATTTTGATTAGGATAAATTCCATTTAAGTGATTTAATTTTATTTTACTTTATTTAGTGTAGGGTCATTTTTTTTACCCTATTAAGTATAGAGTTTGTTTTATTTAAATCTATTAAGTCTGAAGTTACTTCTATTTCACCCTATTTATTATAAAATTGGTTTTATTGACTCAAATAAATATGGACTGATTGATTGCAAATTGACTATAAATAGAGGCTTCACTTGAAGTTCTTTCATTTTTCACACAACTCTCCCTACAATCTATTCGTGCCTTCCTTTCTATCAAATTCCTACTCTTTTTTTTAGTGCAACTGTTTTCTTCTTTATGAAGAGAGGGATGGAAGATTGTATTGTAGTAGAAAACGACTCATTAAATGGTAAACGGCTCAGTTATGGTAAATGGTAAACCTTAACCACATCGCTTGCAATACCATCTATCACGTCCGAATACATAATATTATATAAAATTATATTTTAAATATTTAAATAATAAATTTTATTATTATTGTGCAAGGTGCATTTGAAACTTAATTATAATATAATAATATATATTAATACATTAATAAAATACAAGTATAATTTCAAATATACTATAAATTATTATTTTAAATAAAAATACTAAATATCTATTTAACTTTAAAAAAAATATTCACTAAAAGACAATAGCTAAATATATACATCAAAAGAATAAATAACAATCTTAATTAAGTAGGTATTAATGATTATTTTTTTTAATATAAGAAAATTTAATAATTGAAAACTTATTATTTTTAAAAGATTTTTTATTCGGTTACAGTGATTAATTTTTTCGTAATAATTAATAACAATAAATAAGTAAACAAAAATCCTTAATTATGCAAGCATCTTAAATTAAGCGCGCATTATTAAGGTACAAATATTAAATTGAGTAATATGATTCAAAGTATGTTAAAATTTGTTAATTTTTTAGATCTCATAATTTGGGTAGAATTATACTTCAAGATTTTCTTTTATAATAATAATAATATAATAATAATAATAATAATAATAATAATAATAATAAGTATATTAATGGGTCTTTAAAACTATTTTAAGGCGGAATCAATCACAGGGAATGGAAGGTTGATTTGAATTCAGATCCGATATTGATATAACCTTATTTAATCTGCATCTGATTAGAACCAATCCCTAATGCATGCTATAAATTGGAAATGCTAACCACTATAGTATTAAAAATTTTATACTAATCTGTAGATAATCCATTGTTTGTGGCCATGATCATTGATTGGATTAGTGAAGGCCTTTATTTATATTCATTTGGCCAATCCATCAATTTCAGTCTATATTTAACAGATTCAAACAAAACCAATATTTTATTTAATAGGGTCAAATAAACAAAGTCCACACTAAATGTAGTCAAAGAAAAATAACTTTGCACCAAGGTTTGAAATTTCACAAGATCTCGGAGAAATCTCGTCAAGATTTCGGTATCGGGAGGCAATCAACATGAAACTCGTCAGCGAAGTGGTTCTCGCCATATTTCACAATGTCACAAGAATATCGCCGATATATCATGTAAAATAAAAAATTCCTTGGGAGCGAATGGGTGTCAGCGGGCAGTGCTTAGGAGAAGAGAGAAGTAAGAGGAAGAGGGAGGCGAGGGGATGGGGTGAAGAGAGGAAGGTGGGGGGACGAAGATTTGTTATGTTTTGTTTTTTTGTTTTTATGTTGGTTTATTTATTTTGGTTTTCTTTTCTTTCCTCACTCTCTTTTTAAATAAGCTTTGCATGTTCTTTTTCTCTTTTAAATATGTTGTTAATGCTTTCTTTTTTTAGTGTTAAGTATTTAACATTTTAATTGATTGTTATAATAATTTAATTGACTTGATTATTAATTTGTATTTCATTATCTATATAAAATATTCAAAATTATTTTTATTAATTAGAATTAATAAGTTTGTAATTTAAATTGATTATTTAATTAGTATGATTGATTGGATTATTATTTATTATTGAAATAGTAATAAAAAATGTTGAAAAATTATTTTTATGCTATTAATAACCTAAAAATATTTTATTATACATGTAGGTTTTAATTAATAAAACATGTCTACAGAAGAGGATTAAAAACACCATCGACTACTAGGAAAATCAGGTTCAATATATAATTATTGTGACAGAGAAATAAAATCAAGAGTCGCGCGTTTGAAATATAGTTTAATTGGTCAATCTCGCAAAGATGTTATAAAGAGTCCAATAAGTTTAAAAAAATATGATTTTCATATATTTAACTTGTATTTTTACATGTATAATATTATTGATATGATTTTGTCTATCTACACTAAAAGTTTATAATCTTATTTTATCTATGTCGGTCAATTTCTAAATATCGCTGATATTTCTCCAACATTTTCTCCGAAATGTCTCCAAGAGAAATGACTAACATAATAATGATATCCCAAATAGCAAACCTTAGTTTGTACTTAGTAGAGCAAAACAAAATAAAATTTCATAATAAATTTTTTCCCTGCAAAAATTGATATTCAAGTGGGACCCTCTCAATCACAAGTGACCCACAAAATAAAAATCTACCAATTGCTAAAAACATTTTTAATGTCTAATAAAGAAGTTTATTTATGGTTTTAAAATTCAAGGGAAACTCGATTTGATCCAATTAAAACAAATACAACTCGTACCATTAAAAATTAGGAATGATAATCAACATAGTAATTAAAACTTTTTGTTAGAGTTTATCCATTGTCTGTGAGCATAATCATTGGTTAGGTTTGAACCCTGGAAAAAAAATATCAAGACTATCATTGGAAGGCCAGATTCCCTCCTACCAAGTTTCAAACATAAACATCCTAATAAATAATTTGACAAAAATACCAATTCTTCTAATTCATGGGTGGGCATATTTAGTGGCCTGATCGTTTTGCAGACAATGATAAATATATTTATTTTAAACATTTATTTTGAAAATTTTAATTAAAAATACTTTTAAGGTTAAATAAGTTAATATATAAATAGACAAATTTATGCAATATTTCATGTTACAAAAAATTTAAAAATTAAAATAGGATAGTCCTTGTGTAATCTTTTTGATAAATTATTTTCTTTTATTTCAACATTTAGTTTTAATTTTCATCATTGAATAAAAGCCAATGAAAAAATAATTTATTTTTCATATTTATTAAGAAAAAGGCAAATGTCTACACTATATCGTGCTAAAAATGTTTAACAATCACACTACAAAATTCATTATAAAATTGAGATGATAAATGTATCAATAACAATATATCTTTTAAAATCTCCTAATGGAATCAGGATAATAAAAAATAAGTACATATAAAAAAAGGAGCTACCTAATAAATAAAATAAAATAGTTGTAAAATCGGATTCAAGAATAAGAAATTAAATAAAAACTGAAATAGTCTAAACATGGCCCTCATCTTACCTATATGAAATGTTGCGAACATCCGTCATTGTTTATAAAAATAAATAAATATTTATAAAAATAAATAAATGTTTATAAAAATAACTAATTAATTTTCTTCGAGTAAGATTTGCTTAACTTTGCTTTAAATAAGATCCTATAAGCTAACATTATTCCTTGACTATGGTGTCTTTCATTGACTCTACCTTCATACATATAGGTATGTATAGGACAATAGAAATTGACTAGTTGAGTAATTGACAAGACATAATTAGCTTTGTTTCTAGTTACGTAAATTCAACATCAATAAACAAAACAATTAATTTTTTTTTATTTTATATATTAATATAAGCCATATTTTTAAAATACTTTTATTTTTTATATTGATATTAAAATACTTTGCAATGTGCAAGCACCTGACTAATTTTTATCAGCCTCCTTCTATTAAAGTGTTGGGTTTTTTTCGCTCCCATTGTATTCCATTGTGGTTAATTCTGGCCCCATAATAATTTTATAGGCCCCTTAATACTAAATTTGAAATTATTGTTAATATTTTATTTATTATTAAAAAAGTTGGACTATAATTCTACCTAAATTAGAAATTTTAAAAATATTAAATTTTAATATATTTATAATTTGCCACTTAATAATATATATATACTTAAGTTATAATTTTCTCATTTTATATATAAATTTATTTACATACTATTATTTATTATTAAAAAAATTAAAGAATATAATTTAATCCAAATTAAAAACCCTAAATAAAATTTATTTAATTATAAATTTTTTTTACTTATAAAAATTAAAATTACTTTTACATTTGAATACAACTATATTTTTTGTTAAAATTAAATAAATATTCATTATTTATATTTAAAAATAATATAGTAATAATTTTAAAATTTATCTTCTATATTCATAATATATACAATTAATAAGTTTTAAATATACCCCATACATCGCGTGGGTCTTCGACTAGTTTACAATGATAGGGTTGAAAGTTAACTCAGAGGGCAATCTCATCATCATAATAAGAAGTTTCCCCCATTTTTATTTTTTTGGTAACTACACTTGATTTTCCCACCAATGGGCAATATGAAAAATGCTCTCTCTTTTTTGTAAAAGCACCTATAATTTAACAATTAATTAGAGAATAAAAATAAATTTCTACTAACCAAAAAATCTCATATTGGATCACGCAAAAGAGGAAGAAAAGCAAATAAAATTGATAGTAAATAAAATATTAGAGTATTTTCAAAAAAATAAACAAAGAGAAAGCAAAAAAACTAAATAACTTTCATGAATTAATTTACTTCTAATTCGAAAGGGAAATATACCTGCTTGGAAAACAATTAAAGCACCAATGTGACCTCCAATTTTCTCCTCTCCATTTCATAATTATTTCTTTTGAATTCCTACAAACAATAAAGAAAAATAAAAGAATGGAAGATAAAATTAAGAGAGAGAAAAGGAAAGATGTAAACGGGATGAAATTTATAACTAGCACTAGCTTATACTAGATGATTTCTTATATTCTAAAAAAATATCAACTCTTTCAAATTTCTCCAGATTCAAGAATAAATTATCAAAAAATCATGGAAGAGATTTTTCACAAAATATTGCCTTAATTATATAAAGTCAGTAGACAAATAAAATAGATAAAGCAAACAATTATTTTTTAACCCCAATCTTCCAATTGCAATCTTGCAAATAGGTATCCTTTTACAAACCCTTATCATAAAAGCTATCTCTTTCTTTTTTTTTTTTGGCAAAATCAAAATCATGAAGTATGCAAAGACTACATACCAAATGGCTCCAAACGGCTTATGGCTCCTATATCAACCAGCAACCTTGTACTTACCCTATCTTTTTTTTTTTGGCAAAATCAACATCATGAAGGATGCAAAGGCTACAAAATGAATGGCTCCAAATAGTCTCCTTTTACAGACCTTCATCATAAAAGTTATCATTTTTTTTGGCAAAATCAACATCATGAAGGATGCAAAGACTAGATACCAAATGGCACCAAACGGCTAATGGCTCCCATATCAACCAACAACCTTGTACTTACCTTATCTTTTTTTTTATTGGCAAAATCAACATCACGAAGGATGCAAAGACCACATACCAAATGGCTACACTCCTCTTAATATGCCATTCCACACAGTATCCTCAAACAAAACATGAAAGTCTAAGTCCTTCCAAACAATCAACTTGCAACAATTCTTCTTCTTATTATTATTCTTTTACCCGATACCCAAAGGGTATTAGGGGTATGAATCCTAAACTAGAATCTATGCAATTACAAATGACAAAATTTTAAATGGTCAGATAGCTAGGAATAGCAATGCAAAAGCATTGGCAAAAAAAAAAACTTATTAGAAACAAATTAGAACTAGGTAGTCAGACATTTGTTTTCTATGAGAAAACCATACTAAGGCCACATTTAGAAAAAGCAAATCTTAATTAAAGATTATCTTCAACACGAGTAGGAGATATCTCAATATGCCATTCCACACAATATCCTTGGACAAAACATGAAAGTCTTCCGAACAATCAACTTACAACAATTATTAAAAAAAAAAACATTATTAGAAGCAAATTAGAACTAGGTAGTCAGACATTGTTTTCTATGAGAACCCATATTGAAGCCACAACTAGAAAAAGCACATCTTAATCAAAGACCATCTTCAACACAAGTAGGAGAGCGTTCGAGTCCAAAAGGGTTTGTCTTATGCATGTGCCATCATCCAAATTTGTAAAGAAGTTCTATCTCCCAATCAAACTCATGACCTGCCAAGGATTGCCCTTCACATTTGTATAAGTTCAAAAGGAAAAAGGTTTTGATCAAAAGTGTAAAAGTTGCTGCTCCAAATTTACTCATCTTGTTTAAGTCACTTCCAGAACACTCACATTTAAAGAAGCCACTAGACATTGCATTCAAAAGTAAAACATCATTGATAATTTAAATTGCAGATAACAGCATGTTTGAAAAAATGTCCACGCATCCATAAGGGAACTCAAGTAAATCAAAAGGCCCTGGAATCCCCTATCATCATTTCCACTTCAATGGGAAATATCACACATGGAGCATCTACTATCCCTTCATCTAAAACATGAAACATGATTTTCTCGAAGGATAAGACATGAGAAATTAGATGTCACTATATGAAATCCCCTATCAACATTTCCACTTCAATGGGAGATATCACATATGGGGCATCTACAATCCCTTCATCTCAAACATGAAACATGATTTCCTCGAAGGATAAGAAATGAGAAACTAGATGCCAGTATATGAAATCCCCTATCAACATTTCCACATCAATGGGAGACATCACATATGGGGCATCTACTATCCCTTCATCTCAAACATGAAAGATGATTTTCTCGAAGGACAAGACATGAGAAACTAGATGTCACTATATGGAAGACAATTACATTCCACTGCCACCAAGACAGCAGAAGAAGTTCAGCAATTGTTAAATAACAAATTGCTTCTTAACATGTTCCTGAACCAATTTTCCTTTCAAATTTGTTTCTCTATATTGAAATAACTTTACTAAACCTATTTATAACAACAAATAACATGGAAGTCTTAAGGATTAAAAGGATGTTATCGGCAGAAAAATTCCATGTTCCTGAACCATTGACACAGCATCAGAACGATGGAGATGTTATTGGCAGAGAAATTCCATGTTGCTGAACCAATGACACAGAATAAGGACGATGGAGATGATAGTGTGAAACAAGACGATGAACAATACACCATTCTTACTAAAAAATTAAAATTTTACCTTCAAAGACATCAACAGTCACGTCACGAGCCATAGTAGAAGTTAAAAAAAGGTGAAAATAACTGAAGTAGCCTAAGTGGACAATTATCAATGAAGTGGCCAAATGTTCCACAAGAAATGCATGGTGCCCTTGCCCAAGGGCAGAGTCCAAAATGCTGAAGTTTGCAAATTGCACATTGGGGAGCATTCTGCACAGCCCAGTAATAACCAGGCCTTCCACCGTGACTGTTATAGAGATTGTGGCCCATTTCATTCATTTGCCTCATTTCATCCATCTTCACCACTGTTCTGACGTTCTTTTTTTTTCTGCACTGTTACAACCTCTTTCACTTTACCAATTATTTGCACTTCATTCCCAGCCCGCTCAACATGAATTTGGTCTACTCTATCATCCATGTCTAACTCATTGCCCTTCACTGTCTCACCATTCTTATTTGCTTTCATCTTATCCTGTGTCTCGTCCTTAAACTCTAGCTCAGAATTTACTATTTCATTCTTATATAGTCTCCCATTGACTGCCTTTTTAAGCCATCCATACACTCTCTCACATTTTCCACCTGCTCCGCCTCGCATATTTCATCCTCTACATGCAGTGAGCCATCTGTATGTTCCATTCCAAAATGTGCCCGCTTTGAGTTATCATCATACTCCATTCCATCCTCCACTTGCCCTAGTTCAGTCCTCTTTCTCTTCATTTCATTCTTCTTCTCAAATTCATCTACATACTGTATCACATTCTGCATATATGAGGCTCCATCATTCTGCCTCACATCATTTTGTTCTATCACATCCCTGTCCTGTTCAGATATGTCCTTATTTTGCACCAACTCATCTTTCAAGGTCTCTTTGTTATTCTTCTTAAGATCAATCTTCTGCATCAGCTTTGCTTGGTCCTTGTTCTGATCTGTCTCTTTCTTCTTTTGCCTTCTAAAATTGTAATAAGCTTCTTCATAATTAGGATCATTCTGTTTTTGCTTTCTCTGCTTTTTGAATATGCATTTGTTATTTTCCTTACACTTTTGGGTCTTTTTCTCTCTGCCGCCCAGCCTATTTTTATTCTCTTTTTTTACAAAAATATAACACTTGTGTCTCTTGTTGCTACCTTCAACAGAAGTACGTGGCATACGAACAACAGGCCCAATGCACTTGGTTTTCCTTGGAAAATGATTAAGAGGAACCATACCCTGTAAATTAACAAAGTTGGTCTTGAGTTGCAACACAACACACTAAATTGCACGAATAAAGGAGTAACATTTTATGCTTCAACATTATGAAAAAAGCACACAATTTTACCTTCTTATGCTGTCTGCATGAAGGAAACAAAAAATTACTCATCCTGTTTTCATGCATGCGTAACTTCATCTCTCTTTTAGAAGTAGTTTGCTGATAACTTAAAGTTGGCATTCTCTGTTTAATGTCAGCCTGCATACAACTACGACGTATCATATGTCCTGGATGGAAATGATCATGCAATGAACTTTCCAAACCAGCTCCAACTTCATACGGTAAACAAGTTGGGCCTCCAGCCACAAGGCTCTTCCATAGCCAGATACAATTTGCCGCAGAAATAAGAGGTTCCGATAAATGCTCAGATTGAGCTAACAGAGTATTATACTTTCGCAGGCGTAACTGATGGAGAACACTAGAGAAATCACTATCACCAGATATAAGTAAATAATTCGCTGGAGCCTGATTGTCAATCGCCCAAATCAACATGTCAACTAGTATTTTTTTGTCACTCCCATCCTTAACACCTGGCAGGAAATTTAACGTATAAACGCATGCGAATTTCAACAGACAACGCAATGTGAATATCCTATTTGATTTTCACCATTGCTGTTAAAAAAAGCTCCCAATTCTAATCAATCGTTGATAAACGCCTAAAACAATCTTCGTTAATGTTTAAAACTGGCTCGGATCGCAGTAAATCCATCATCAATTTGTGTCACATGAACAAAATTTCGATCAAACAACCATTCTGATCTCCACAATTGTCCACCAAAAAAAAGAAAGAAAGAAAAAGGTACCCGCGGGGACGTGGTGGAGGCCAATGCCGGTAGAGGACAGGGCCTTGACAACGGGATCAGGAATCTTGTTGACGTCGCCGTAGGCGGCGATGGCGAGCGGCCCGCGGTAGCCCGCCCTCTCCAAGGCGGCGCCAATGTTGCAGGCGGCGGCGTTCGGATCGCAGCCTTCGGGGAGGGGACATCCCTCGACGTCCCACCACACCGACGTCCTCGCCGTCGCGTACTCCGGCGGCGGACCCGCCCCCGTCACCGGCGACTTTCCGGCCATCGCGAAAAAGGGAGCCCTAAAAAACGAATCTTTTTGGATGCTATTTGGTTCGTGTACGAGAGAGTTTTGGAGGCGCTTACTCTGATCTGCGATTCAGGAATATTTCCTGAACCGTTGGATAAAATCTGACGTCCCAGATGAAAGACTGGATAATTTTAATATTTACAATTTTACCTGTCTACCCAAATAGAAATAGTTGTAGATTTTACCCATCAACGTTTCTTAAATTAGATTAATTTATAAAAAAATTAAATAATAATTAGTTTATAAGTTATTAATTATAAAATATATTATTTTGATATCATATAAGGTAATATATTTTAGAGTAATTGTTTATATTTTTTAAAAAAATTTAAATTATTTAAAATTAATTTTTATTTTTAACTTAAGTAATAGTCGAGTCAATTTTTAGTTACGATTATGTCACCGACCATTTTTCATAATTCTCTTTCCCTAGTCACTCGCATGCTGCCCCACATTCACCCCCACCGCCACCCAATCCGCCCTGCCCGCCTCCAACACCCCCACCATTATTATCCCCACGTTATTGCCCATCCCTGACACCCCCCATCACCACCCTTGTCACTCACCTTCTCTGCCTTGTCCTTCCCCTGCCCAATCCTTTATTGCCCTTACAAATTAGTTCAAATTATTTGATTTACGGATTAGTTCAAATTGGCTAATTTACGAAACGATTTTTACCACAATCGATTTACATACTTTCTTGAAGCAGAATCCTTCCGATTTGATTTTAATCGGTCAATTCCATTCAGAATTCGCTGATTTTTGCAACCATGGTTTATGCTAGAGAGTTTTCCTTCCTTATTATTATTCACCGGCCAATACATTCTATGTTTTTTTCTAATATGCAAAAAAACTCATTTTTAAAATAAAAAATTAATTTAAAAAATTAAAATCAATTAAATTTAATCAAGTAGTTGATTAATTTAAATTGATGTATGGAGTTCTTCTTTACTAGAATTAGAATCCTACAGAATTATAAGTTCATATTATTTATATTATATTAAGAAATAGATTGTATCGTAATTAAAAATTGTTTATAATAAGACTCTTAGAATAAATCGGTTAATATAATAAACAAGTCTTCTGTGAAATAAATATCTATCATAAAATTAAAAGGCCATATGTTGATATTACATTTAGAATAAAACTTTTATTAAAGTTAGAACCTCTAAATAATAATATTATTGCATTAGATAAAAATTTAGTTGTATGTTTAAAATAGCTCATACTAGCATTTTAATTTAAGAAGAAAATTCCCGCATAAAATTGGCCACCCTCTTGAATTAGACAAAAAGTCTTTGTTACTTGTATCTAGATGGTTGACGACTCAATTCGTCTTTAATTTGGTCATGTTCAAATAGATTTAGCTCTTTTTCGTAAAACTAGTAAAAACTTTGTTTAGGTTTGAAATCAAACCAAGCACGATCAAAATTATGTCCCCAAGTTCAACTTAATATTGGCATTCTATTCTATATAATAATTATTCTCTCAAAATATAATTTGATGATAATTTTAAAATAGAGGTCAGAGTCCTGAGTTGGATTTGAGCCGCATAAAAGTTAAGGGGCTATTTAACAGTGAAAAAAATAAGAGAAAATGACATGATAAAAAAAATAAAAAATAAAAAAATTATTTTATCTCATGTGTTTAGTTAAAAAGAAAGGAAATTTTATATTGCATCTTTGTAATTATTATTCTTGTACATTTTTTGTGAGGAAATAGTTTATAAAGAGGTTTTTCTACGTGATGAAAAACATATTTTCTTTCACTTTTTTTTTCAAACTAAATAAATTAAAATATAAAAAAAATATTTTTCTCATATTTTCTTCCTATGTCTCACAATCCAAACGGACTATATTTTTATAAAAAATAGTTTGTCAATAATATCTTATATTTAATATTTATTGTAAGACCCAATAGATAACTATAGAAATATATAAAGGAGTACACACTTACTCTTGAAATAACAAAAGGGCAATGCTATGCCCGCTCGCAAGGACTCGCTCAAAGCCAGCTTGCAGGCTCGAGCCTTGCAACGTTCAAACATTACTTTTGAAGGCTCAATTAATCTTAATACCAACACGACCTTTTTAAACTTTATCTTTACTTCTTGTTGAAGTAGTGGGCCATAATCTATCATTTTAAGGATAATGATGTTTCTTAGAGATAAAATTGATAATTCTCATGATTTAGCTAGTTATTTTTACTGCATATAATAAAAAATAAATTATAACATTCGATAGCGTCCTCAAAATCACAAAAATTATTAATTTTATCTCTAAGAAACATTGCTGACCTCATTTAAAACTTCACCATCTTTACCCAATAATTTAAATAATTAGATATTTTTTATTACTAGAGCAATAATTACTAAATATTAATATTTTATGTTAACAAATTTAACAATAACTTGACTTCAATCATATATAGTTGCTTTTAACAATTATTTTTAAAAAATGTCTACTTATTAGAAAATCATATTTTTTTGTGAGACCAACATATATAACAAAAATCACATTTACAAGTAAATTATATTTTAAACTAACTAGCATATTACCCCACCCCCATAAAATATATTTTACTATCAATATTTATTTTTGATATTTTTAGAATTAAGAAGTAAAATAAGTGTTTGTACAGATTTTTGATGAGATGCGGGCCCCGCATAAAAACATAATTAAGGAAAAGGAGAGTAATAGAGGTAGATTTGTGACGTGCATGGGAATTGACTCGGCCACATCAACGAACAAACAAATGAATAGAAGTGAGAAGGAGGAAGAGGAGAGAGTTGGGAGAAATGAAGCAAAGGTGATTAGGGGTGCTAATTGAGCGAGCGAGCCGAGTTTAACTTGTGTTCGAACTCGACTCGTATAGTTCGAAACTCGTTCAACTCGACTCGAGATCAAAAGCGTTTGAACATATATGCTCGAGTTCAACTCGAATATCTTTTATGTGTTCGAGCTCGACTCGAACTCGAATATACTTAAACTGTTTAATTTTCTGAGCTCGAACTCGTTCACGAGCTCAAAACCGACCTCGTTTAAAAGTCACAAGTACCTAGGTCATCAACTTGAATACTTACCATCTCAATTATCTCACTTCTTTGATATTCAATTATCTCACTATATTATATTATATTATATAATATAATATAATATAAAATTATATTATTATATTATTTTATCTAGTCGAGTTTGAATTATAACTGAGTCGAATACGACCTTGCTGCAAGCTCGACTCGTAAGATTCGAGTTCAAGTTGAATTAGAGTTCGAACAATTAAATGTAAAATTTCTAGTTAAGTTAAGTCGAACCAAACTCTAAATGAACGTGCTAATTCATTAAATTAGCGACCCGGGAAGTGACCTCCTGCACACCGCCTCTTCTCCGTGTTTATTCTGGACTAATCCTAGGTTTTCTCCCCCTTCCTCGTCCTTTTTATATACCCTCATCCCTTCTCAGAAAGAAAATCGGGAACGAGGGGGAGAAGAAGCCCGAGCATGGAGGAGGCGGGAGTGGAAGTGCGGTAGAGCGAAGCTCGTCCACTGAGGAGGAACAAGATCGGTCGGCGCCCGTCAAACCTCTGACGTGAAGATTGAAGACTCCTCTTCATTCTCCGGTGATCCCCTGCCACCGTCAAAGCCCCGCCACCGGCCAAAGTACCCCTAAAGTTCTGCCGGCGACGAGGTAGACAACGAACATATGTCTGTTTTGCAAGTTCTAGAACCGTTTTTTGGCAACTTTTCCGGCGAAATCTGGTCGTCCAGGGCTGTTGTCCAAGATCTCCAAGTGCAAGCCCATACCACCACCTGTCGATCGCGTCTGCCTGGCGTGCGGTGCGCTAGAGGCAAAAGCTAGCCAGGAGCTCCATAACGCGGACGTCGTCAACAGAACTCGGATCCGGTCAGAACAAACGGGCCGATGGGTCCGTATGCACATGGTACAACAGCTGACTTGGGAGGCAGCAACTGCGACTGGGGCGACGCTGAGGTCCGGCGACCACCCAAACCTGTTGGCGGCAGATACCGGAGTCGAACCGTGGTGGCCCGATGGTTGGATACGGCGATTGTCAACGGCGGTTTTGCCGTAAAGTTTCGACGATAGGGCTATATCTCCAGAATTTCGGCGGTCTTTTCCGGCGAGCAGCGATGCTTGATCGGGTATTGTAGCCTACCAGAAGAAGAGTCTTTTGGACGTGATACGTGGTTTGAGATCACCGAAGTTGGCCGAACAGTGGCTTCGAAGTCGGCGGTGCATGTTGGAGGTGCTCCTTCTTCTTCTCCAGTCGACTCTTCAAGGCGGTTTTCCTGCGATTAGGGGCATCGAAGGTGTCGAGGCAAGGCTTGGACTTCAAGAGGGATACGAGGGCTTCACGATGATGCTCCTTGACAGGCTTGGTATGACCGGGTTGGCTGGAAATTCGCCTAACGTTGGCCTCCCTAACATGCAAGACAATAAGAATCAGTGATCTCTTCGTGTTCTCCAGCTCCGGCGATGGTTCTTTCTGCCAGGGATGGCTCCAGTGAGGTTGTGGTAGCGCTCTGGTGAGGGACTTCATCCTCAGTTATGGTCCACCGGAGTAAGATATAAAATACCCCACAGTGGCTAACGGCGGCAGTGCTCCGGTAGTTGTCGGGGAAGGGGATGTCTTCTCCTCCTCATTCTGGGCTTTCTGAGAAGCGGTGAGGGGTATATATAGAGAGAAGAGGTAGCGAATGGCTAACTGCGGCACAGCTCCGGTAGTAGTTGGGGAAGGGGATGATGTCCTGGCTCCTCATTCTGAGTTTTCTGAGAAGCAGTGAGGGGCACATACAGAGGAAGAGGTAGCTAATGATTTGCTCACGTACATATACGACGGAAAGTTTTAACTTAAGTTAATATAGTCCACTCCGGGTGATAAATATGATTTTACTTTAATAATTATTAAATATAAGATTAAGGTGAATAATTTTACATTTTACCCCTCTTAAAAAAATTTTACTCTTAAAATTTTTATACTTTGTTACAGCGTGACTCTTTCTTACATGTAATTAATAATTTATTAATTCTAATGTCTATAATCCAGCCAATTATATAATATAAAATCAAGTTATTTTAATTTTATTTTTAACGATGTAACTTAAAATATAATATAATAAGTCTAAATCATCTCTTCTGATTTAATTAACTATTTTTTAAAATAATTTAAACCTATTATATTATACTTTAAATCAGCTATTACAATAAACACAAATAAGAGTTAGGCCGTGAGGAGATCGGCTCTCCCATTCCACATGCTCCTCTTTTTCTCAATTTTGTTTGTTTTTATTAATCCAAAGTGGGACCACATAATTACATAAAATTTTCGTACAAACACCCATATTTTTTATTGAATTAACCCTAATATTTATTCAAAATCCCTATAACACCCCTAGTCTACTTGTAACCACAAATTCTCCGCACAATTCCATTCTTACCCTCACCCATCCCACCTAATCCCTTCTTCCCCCACCTTCCTCCCCGGCGCCGGCGGCCCATCCCGCCGCCGATGCGCACCTCCATCCCGGCCGAGCTCCGACTCCCCCAAGTCGCCGCCTTCCAACGCCGATGAGGAGGCTTGGGTGACCCCTTTCTGTTCTGTTGAGCTAAATTTCTCCAAGCTGTACTGGGTTCAGTTTCTGTGTTTTGAATTTGATATGTGGGATTTTTGTTTGTTTGTTTGTAGAGCTTGATTGGGGTTTAAGAGTTGAGATCGAGCTGGTTTTTCGGTAAAAGAGTGATCTTTTGACTTAATTTGGTGATCAGTATGATTAGAAGATTCTTATTTGATGAGATATTGCACGGACTAGGTGGTTGAAGATTAAACTCATTTAATCAGAATCCAGAAAGCAATATAAATTACTTTCCTTACAATTAGTAGCAGATAAAAATTTTCAAGTCTTAAGGTTAAACCAGGACCATAGAGTTCTCACGACACGTGTCTTTGCGTTGCATATTGCACAGACCTCAGTGCATATATTTTTGGAGAGAGTGAAGGGATAGTTACTAAAATGACGGGCAACATCTTTTAGCTCATGACTGTTCATCAAAGGTTGTAACCTATAGGAAAAGTACAACCTTTGCCGACGAGTGGGTTATAATTTCTAGCAGTTATTAAATACCAAAGCTCCAAAATTTAGTGTTTGTTGCAGCTTGTCTTCATTTCTTGCATTGTTAGTGGTATTGGTATAGTATATATTTTATTGATATGAAATTTTGAAACTTGGACATCTTATTATTACACTGAAGTGACATGAATGTACTCCTGTCTGCGAGGAAAGTGAACTCTGAATGTATTATTTGGCCCTTGATTGCCTTTTGCATTGAGGACTTTTTCTATGTTGATATTTTCTCTTGACATATTAGACTATTAGCATATGATGATGAGCTTAGTAAAGCTGCATCTAAACTTTATTTTTGCTTCTGGTGAGACACACAAAGGCTCTCGCATGTGTAGCACCATTGCTCAGCATTTTGCCGGGTTTCATGATTTGAACCCATGACCATTGCAAGCTATGGCGACAACCCTTATCGGTTGCATCAAGGGATCAACATTTTGGATGTTAATTATAAAATCATTCTGTTGGTAGTAGATGATGGCAAGCTAGCTTAGCTAAGATAAGTTATTGGTGATGAGGATGTCTTGTTGGAATTTTTAGTCTAGTAACCAGAAACATATTTCCATCTCATTTGTGTACTTAGACATCAGTGTAAGTCCTGCAAATATGCTGTCATACTTCAGTTATCATTTATTGCCAAGAAGTTGTTCTAATGAAAGTATCTCATTTACAATGTGTTATTTTTGCAGTCTGTTGCTGTTGAGGTTTTGTTTTCTGCCTGCTTTGGGATCACTCCTTTCATTTCCTGAGCAAGAATAATGTATTAGAACTCCTTGAATGGAAGATCATAATTTTGCTGTTGGCCAAGAGTTTCCTGATGTCAAAACATTCCGGAGAATCATCAAAGAGGCAGCCATTGCTCAACATTTTGAGCTTCGGATTATAAAGAGTGATCTTGTCCGCTACTTTGCTAAGTGTGCTAAAGAAGGTTGTCCTTGGCGTATACGTGCTGTTAAACTTCCAAATGCTTCGACCTTTACCGTCAGGAGTCTTGAAGGAGTGCATACTTGTGGAAGAACTGCTCAACTTGGTCATCATCAGGCTTCAATTGACTGGATTGTAGATTTCATCGAGGAGAGATTACGAGACAATGTGAACTACAAGCCCAAGGACATACTTCAAGACATTCACAAACAGTATGGAATAACAATACCCTACAAGCAAGCTTGGCGGGCAAAGGAGCGAGGCCTAGCTGCCATATATGGATCTTCTGAGGAAGGTTACTGTCTTCTCCCAGCTTATTGCAATCACATAAAGAGAACAAATCCTGGAAGTGTGGCTAAATTATTCACTGCAGGGTCAGATCACCGGTTTCAAAGCCTGTTTGTTGCATTTCATCGTCAATTTATGGTTTTGTGAATGGCTGCCTTCCCTCATAGGATTGGGTGCCTTGCAATTGAAGAACAAGTATCTGAGCACCTTACTTTCTGCCACATCTTTTGATGGGGATGGGGGCTTATTTCCATTGGCCTTTGGGGTTGTAGACGTAGAAACGCACGAGAGTTGGGTGTGGTTTTTAACAGAGTTGTATAAGATCCTGGAGATGAGAACAAATACAATGCCTCGATTGACTATATTGTCTGATGGTCGGAAAGAGATAGTCGATGCAGTTGACAGAAAGTTTCCCACCGCAGCCCAGGGATATTCTGTGAAGCATTTGAGTGAGCAAATTGGCGAAAAGTTCAAGAACTCAAGGCTTGTTCAACTCCTGTGGAAGGCTGCTCTTTCAATCACCATAACTGGATTCAAAGAGAGGATGTCCGAAATTGAAGAGGTTTCTGCAGAAGCAGCCCAATGGATTCAAGAAATTCCTCCTCGTTGGGCCACTGCATATTTTGAGGGTGCTAGATACGGCCAGGTCTCATCCAACTCCAAGGAGTTCAATTCGTGGATTTTTGATGCCCGAGAACTACCGATAATCCAGGTGATTGAACAAATTCACAACAAGCTAAGGAGAGAATTCATTGAAAGAAAAGAGAGAGCCATGTCGTGGAATACAGTTCTGGTGCCTTCGGCTGAGAAAAGGTTGTTTGAAGTTATATCTTCCGCAACTAGTTACCAGGTTCTTAGATCAGACCACGTAGAATTTGAGGTTATATCTGCAGATCGATCCCACATTGTGAATATTGGTACCCACTACTGTTCTTGCCGAGACTGGCAGGTTTATGGGTTGCCTTGCTCGCATGCTGCTGCAGCCCTTCTCTCTTCCAGAAAGGATGTGTATGAATTCTGCGAGAAACGTTTCTTGGCAGCTAAATACCGAGAAGCATATTCCCAGTTGATTTATCCCACCCCAGATAGGCATCAATGGGGTAATGCAAGCATTATGTCTTGTGACGAAATCAGTAGAGTTGTAAGACCACCCAAGTCTCGACGACCGCCGGGGCGCCCTGAAAAGAAGCGGCTGTGCACAGAGGATGACAGTCGTGAAAAACACACTGTTCATTGTAGTCGCTGCAATCAAACTGGGCATTACAAGACTACATGTAAAGCAGACATAGTCAAAAGCATTGAACAGTTTTAGAAAACTAGTAGCTGTGTGCTGCTACCATAGATCTTAAGACTTTGTTTTTGTCCATTACAAAATGCATGTGAGATAAAAGTTTGGCAACAAATGTACAATGAAAAAATGATATTTATTCTGTAGTCTGATATCGTTCATGTTGTAAATTGTTGTTCAAACATATTTGTCGCCTGATTGCGCCTGCTGTGACAAACACATTAATTGTAAATGTTATCTACAAACAAGTTACGTACAGCATCAAAGCAAAAGAATGTTTTAACGTGATCACCATATTGCATTTCACACGAAAATGGAGTAACAGGTTATGAATCAGTACAAAATTTTCTTTCCTCGCCAACCAATGATATATAATCAAATTGCACGCGGTGGACTTCCTGGTTCCAGTTGGGCAGTAATTGAAATTTTTGACTTAATCTGCCACCAGAGTGCAAAGCTGGCTTAAACAAGAAGACGATGCCAACGAGCCATTTGCATAAAGATGCCTTCAAAATCAATTCAAACGGCTAAAATGAATGATGCATGTTTCGTTTTCACCATGAAGCACCTTGAATGGCAGTTCTGAAACCAGTAAAAATTTTCAGATGCGTCCTAACAATATTGGCTCAAGTAAGAACTCTGGCAACAAATCAATTACAGAAACCTGTATTTGGTCTCTAGTTAAGGGAAATTTGTGCTTTTTCTTTCTGATTTTATTGCTTCATACGATGTCATCACCTCTTTAAACTTGGTCTCAGCAGCCTCTGGCAACAAAAAGATCAGGAAATCCAGAAAAAATGCAAATGAGGACAAGACAGGAAACCAAATAATAATCCACCTTTGTTATTGGGGTTCTGGTCTGGATGGTATTGCATTGCTTTAGCCCTAAATGCTTTCTGTATTAACAGACGTAAGTGATGCAAGCCATGACAGTCAATAGAGCATTCATAAGCAAGAGGGGTATATTAGCAAACAAGATAGCATAGTCAAAGAGGAGCACCTCTAATGAACTTGGCAAAAAAAACATCAAAATTCAATGAGGGGACCATCGACCATCTCTAAGCATAAGATCTTGTGAAAAAATCATGACAAATCAATTCATCCAATATAGTTGGGAAAATAATCTCTTAAAGGTTATCACAAAATGCATAATATTTACATAAATTTCTAGTCCCGCTAGCAACCTCCTGACAAAGTTGCACACCAAATTTGCAAAAGATCAAAACAGGAGAAACACAGTTAACTGCATAAAAAGGGACAGCCCGAAATATGAAATGGACTGAATAGTAACTGTAAAAAAATCCAGAAAAAGTTCGAAAAAAACCCAGAAAAGAAGCCAAGGTAAGAGACACTAAAGAATCGAAAAAAGTTAGGTGGAATTCTTGATGCATGACAGGAGTGAGCCTTGCATCATTCATTCAGGTCATCAACCTCAGACTGAGTCAAGCAGGAACAAATAAAGAACATAACAAGAAGAGATATAATTTCAATTCCCATGAGATGCAAGATTGAAAATAAATTAGTTTCAAAAAAGAATAAACCAATCAGAGCAAATAATGAAGTACCAAATACCTTAATCTCATCATCACTATAGGACTTCGCCCTAAACCTACAAAATAGAAAAAACACATTAAAAACTAATGATAAAAAGTGTTTAAACCATGAGCCAGCTTCACTTATGACTAAAAATTCCATTAGCTTTCCGCATGAGCTTAGACTATTTTCATGGTGAACAATGTCATTCTATACCTATCAAGACCTAAAACTGAATAGTGATGTGACATTGCAGAGTCTCCAGTTGGTCCAGAACTTGAGTTGGTTCTCTGATTATTGTAGGATGAACCATAATTCCATTGCCAATAGTATCCTTGGAACTGTTGATAATAATCATCGGATCCATAAACCGTAGAAGGATCATAAGTTCTCCTGTACTTGTTCCTTTCCCTGTTAAATATTCTTTGCATGCGTCTTATACGCTCCTACAAGAGAATGGCAGACCATGGCATCCAACAAAAACATAATCAAACATATGAAAGTGGCGCAGGATTTAACATGTAAATTATCATCAACTAGATGAGCTGAAAAATACCCTATTCCCTTGACAAAGTTGATCTATTGCTACCAACTGGAAGGCATATGAGAACCCAATGTGATACTTGACAAAGCATAGACGATCTTATATTTAACCATTTGATCAAAATTTTTGTCTCCTTGCGAAGATTTTGTTTAAAAAACCACAGGGATCAAGCACATGAAAAATTGAAGATTTTGGGATAAAAAAACAACGAGTCTTAAACAAAAAGTCGCATGGGATAGTTAAAGGAAATTCTTGTCAAACCAGAAGAACCGAAAAACTTTCCATCTCAGTGACATAAAGTAATTTAATCGAAGGATACCCAACTGATAAGCATGTGAGGCCCAATTCAATATAGACAAGTGAAGAGTCAATTTGGCAATCAAAACAGCATTAAAGATTTTTCATTCAATTATTAGACTGAATTTCTTCTCCTTCTGAATATTTTGTTAAGCAGACTAAGAAGAACTAGATAAAAGGATGACAAATTGAAAACAAGTTGGCAGGGAGTCTTTAGATAGGGAAAAAAGAGGAGGGAAGGCGGTTAGGATAAAGGAATTGCGAATGTAGAGTCACACACTCTAACTATGTTTTTTTCCCTCTACCCTCTTAGACATTCAATTTCAAACCTGAACTTATTTATAAGCTCTTGTTGCTTGAATTTCCCTGGTCAAGAAAGTTTGAGCATTTAGGCTGTGCACTTTCTCTTTATATGTCCTAAATACAAAGATCAAACAGGGGATCATGGGCGTGCCCTGACTAACAATATAATCCAACACTCAATTGTGCGCTCAGTGCATTTGGCTCCACTTGATATTTGGTTATTAAAGCCAGCCAGCCAGGTAAGCCATGCACGCCTCAGCAAATTAAGAGTAATTATCATCTTGACTTACCTCATGATACAAATTACCTAAAAATTGGAAATAAAAGATTGGGCCAAAAAGAACTGACCACTCTTGCCCTTTCTTCCTCATTCTTTTCATGCATCCGGCGGTAATATCTCTCCCAAGCTTCATGTGTAGAGCTAGAACCTGATCTATATGAACGTTTTGTGCTACCTTTCCATGACTGTGACCTATTGAACTTATACAAATGAAGTTACATGACATCAGAAGAGATGATATAATAACCAAGTTTCATTATAAATGCAAATCAATGATAGTGGTCACTCTACAATAAACTGTATAGAAAAATTCTTCCAATGGTACAGATTGTCAGAGAAGCCTTGCAGCAGTTGTTTACAACTAACCCAATAAGAAATTCACAGCAAAGTAATTTTCTACGGATCATACACAGTATTCCACAAATAAAATATTTAAAAGAAAAGGGAAATAGCATAGAAGTTAGCTTTAGGATGAATTATTCTAGGAATGAATCATCAATAAGACAAACTTTCTGAAAAAAATGACGGGAAGAAATGATTCACATTAACTATAAAGTAAATGTTATATAAATTTCTCAACAAAATACCCAATTAATCAAAGCCATGAATTGCATACCATAGTTTTAAAACAAAGTGCAAAAGTCAAGAAACACTGGATTGTCTTAGCTAGATAACGCAGTTGAATGAACTTTGATCAGCTGCTTTCAATGTCCTTGAAAAAAATAAAAAATCTTAAGGCCTATCAACCAGCTAAACAACGAACTGGGTACACATACCTCAGCATATATCCGATTGAAAGAATGCCGTAGTTGTCCAACCTGCCCAGGACACATACACATAAGAGTTACAACTACAGTAGCACACAAGGTATAATAAAATATATCATCAAATAAACCAAATTCATAGGTTAAATTGACAAAAATATATCATCAAATAAAACAAATTTATAGGTTAAAGTGGCACAGTACACACCATAGTCAAAGTTGCTCCCCCGTGCAACAAGAAAAATCTTCAATACTCACTCCAAAGAAAAACTCAATACTGCCTAAATTATCATGGAAACAAATAAACTCTAAAATGAATTCCCTAAAATTCATAACACTCTAGTGCTTAAACTTTAAAAAATTAATCAAATTCTCACGTATCTAATCAAAATATAGTTCATAATACAATCAATTCATGATTACAAGAAAACATGAGAACTTTCACCAAAGTTTGCATTAAAAAAGAAGAAAATCAGATATAACTTCAGAAGCGATCGAGCTTACAGCCAAAGTAGTGATTGCCGCTCCGATAAAACCAAAGAGAAGCGCCCCCCACAGCTTCGCCCCGTCTTCGTCCCTCCGTACAGGCCTGCTCGGCCATTGCCGGCCACCGTCCTCGTCTCCGCCGCCGCCGACGACCATTGATTCCTTCAAAGCAAGCAACTTTCCGATCCCTGGGGTGATTGGAGCCGGAAAGTTTCCTTCTTCCCCATTTACCGCCGCCGCCGTCGCCCCCGCCGGCGACGAACAGAGGAAATACCCGCCAAAAGCAACGTCCGACTCCGATTACTTGCTATCGGGTTGCATGCAAACTGAGGACCCCACTGACATGGGCCCACAATACATTTTTGGCTTGGGACTTTTGTATGTTCAAATATTTGACTTGAATAATAATAAAACATATTTTTATTAAAAAAAATTAAATAAATTAAATTTGGATTTATATTTGGAAATGTAACATAATAACTTCTATGTAAAACATATTTATATTTAGAACAAATATGAATTTATACTTAATTAAAATTCATATGATTTAAATAAAAAGTATTTTATAAAAGACATATTCCTAATTGGTCGGGTTAGAGAGGAACAAATATTAAAACTAAATTCAACCTAATTAAAAAATATATATATTTGCTTGATCGGATAAGAGATACAAATATGATATAATGAGATAATTCATAAACAATATGAATCCCATGTCAAGGATCCCATTCAATCATGTTCTTTTTCATTAATAAGACATGATGAAACAAATCCATGAAATTTCAGAATTAAATTTCAATTTAATCATATCTTATCCCAATTATAATTTTAAATATCTTATTGGTGACCATACGTCATTTTTAGGTGTACATAGTACATTTAGTTTAATTGGGTTAAACTATATTTTAAAATCATAAATAAAATATATTATTAGATGTTAAAAATATTTTTTATTATCTATATTTTATTAATTTTGATTAAAATACATAAAATTTTTAACAAATGATTGGATTTTTTAAAATATTCCGTACTGAAAAATTAGGTACCGAGATTAAACTGGTACAAAAAGTTAAATCATAACAGATTTAAAGGTAGTGCACAAAATAATTGTAATACCTCGGAAACCGATTCATCTAAGGATTAAATTATAACTGTTATGATCAAGTTGAATCATATTTAAATCAATTGATTTACAATACTCAAACTAAAAATAGATTGAAGCAACCTTTTGGAATCTCGAGAAAGAAATACATTGATAAATATATAACCAGCACTTAACAAGAAATGATGAATTAATGTGTACAACATATCAGCTACATACACGAATACGTATCAAGACACATGTAAAAGGACAAAAGAAACAATGGCGTTATGAGCACAATTATGTGTAATAATTATTGTTCGTCCAAATTTTTCACCGCACCCCTCAGCTCAATCATGACGGTTAACCCAGCCAGTCGTGGTTGAACCCGTGGTTATGCCTAATTTAATAGAAATGAGATACGTGAGATTTATTCGGAAGGAGGGAAAGGGGTCCACGAGATTGAAGAAGACGAAGAAGACGAAGTGGAGGAAGACGAAGTCATTGCTGCTATTGAAAAGACGAAGTGGAGGAAGACGAAGTCATTGCTGCCACTGAAGCGAAGTGGAGGAAGACGAAGTCATTGCTGCCATCGAAGAAGACGAAGTGGAGGAAGACGAAGTCATTGCTGCCATTGAAGAAGACGAAGTGGAGGAAGACGAAGTCATTGCTGCCATTGAAGAAGACGAAGTGGAGGAAGACGAAGTTGTTGCTACTTGCTATAAAGGAGGACGCCTGTTGCTGCTACAGGGGGGATCTGGCTGCAATGGAGGCTAGAAGAAAGAGATGCCATGCATTACTACTTAAAGAAGGAGCCACTTGAAGAAGTAGAAGACTCTGTCTTGCTTACTGGAGACCTTGCTTACTGGAGACCTTGCCTTGCTGTTGCTGAATTGAAGGAGTTGCTGAAATACACCCTGCTGCAACTAAGGACGCCATTGAAGGAGACGCCACCCTTGCTGCTGCTGATTGGAGAGAACGCTGCTCCAACATGCTTTTGATGAGGACGCTGCATTTGAAGATGAAGGTTTGCTGCAATTGAAGGAGACGCCTTGGAGGAGTTAGTGCAATCCAGTGGAGGAAGACAATCTTTCCCTGCTGAAGTTGAAGCAGCATTGAAGCTACAATTTTCATGCATTCAAGCATGATATGTTTATGGAAATGAATAATTAGGATTGGAAATGGCCATCCCATCGAGTGCATAAGAATTGTCTAAGTGTTATTGGATACTTGTGACTCTTTAGTCTCATCCCGCTGTCGTCTTTGCGCGGCAAGGGCGCCTCGGTCCCACCGAACCCTTCCAACCTGACGTTGGAACACTCTAACCCGCACCAGCGGACGAACCCGCGCCCGAACAATTATTTATCCTTTTACCAAAGCCGATCCAACAAATATGAACACAAGACTTATATATATATATATATATAATAAGAAAAACGTTAATAACGAGTGTCACTGAGCCTAAAAAATAGTTAATATAAATTGACAAGTAAAATTTGATTATCACGATGAAGGGAAATCTATATATATATATATCTCTATAAATATACTCACAGAGTATATATTAAAGGGCTCATCAAGCATCCAGATTATATAGCATTCAACTACATTGGTGTTGTACTACTGTCAGCAAATATCTCTCTCGGCAATAATTGAACCTTGGCAATCTCTTGCAATAATTGGCCTTGGAATAATTGGTTCCTTCTGGAAAATTATATATTTTAAAGTCTTTTCAAAACCTCTATACAACTCTTGGCCAAGAGCACAAGGCTGAGTATGCTCAAACAAGTGCCTTCAACACCATCTATACTACAAGTCTAGACATGCACTATGCACAACAATATTCGTCTACTCCACATATTTCTGGGTTTAAAAGAAGCTCAAGTTGTAGAGATGTCACAATCCATCAAGAATGAGAACAACCATCTCATTAATTCAAAGCCTGTTGCGACTTGCATATACAAGGTCCAGTCCACAACTCTCTCCTCACTGAAAATTCGATAAAAACTAAATATGGGATTGAGAAGGGGATCATATAAGTAGGCTTGAAGGCAATGTGAGGTGAACTTGAAAGCCTACACGGAGACTCTACGGACATAAATCAGAGGCAACAACCTTAACCTCAAATAGTGATGATCTAAAACTTAAATCAAATTGAGCCCATAAGGCCAAAATTCCTAAAATACATGTAAACGAGGTACTTTAAAGAAGCCCAAATAGATACTAAACACTGAGACAACCTAAATCTAGCCCTAAAATCTTCGGGTTAACAGAAGCAAGAGCCTGTATACCTTGAATATATATTGATAATTCGTATTCTGGTATATATCGGACATACCCAACTTCGATAATATACATATACGGCTATCTCGATCCATACTCAAGACAACAAACGGTAAAATCTTGATATAAAGTTTAGGCTTTACAATAATTGTTAAAATTGGGAATTACGATACAATAAGATAATTAACATTATGGGACCGTCTCGCCTTTTTATTAAATGGGCACAAAATTTTGTACAAGTGGACCCAATCTCCTTCTCCGACCCGACAAAGACCCGTATAACGTCTCCTCCGACTTCGTTGAATCTTCTCATCCTTCTCGTCTTCACCTCCCCCAATCTTGTTCAGAGCTTTCCTTTCCTTCCCAGCCATCTTCTTCTTCTCCGAAGAGGTAAGGGTTAACAGTGGTTGCTTTTTCGTTTTCTTTTGCTGATTCCTTCGTATTATACCATGTCGTAGCAGCGGGTAGTAGTTCTCAGTTTCCAATATGTCAAAGACTTGATCTTTTTTTAGATTTTTGTTGTGGGCTTGTTGGAGTGGGAGTTGATTGATGAAATAGTCGCGAGTTGTCGAACGATCTATAGTAGAATTGTTACCAGAAAGTGTTTGTAATGAGGTTTTGGAAGGTGGGCGTTGGCTTGATTTTTTAAATTCGTTCTTCGCTGTGGTAGCTGTAACTAGAATAGCAACCATTTGTTATTTCATCTATTAATTCATGTTGTTTGAGTTTACATGAAAATATGGTTTTTGCTTGTTCTGTTTTCATGTCGAGATTGCGACAAGGTTTAATCTTTAATTGTAGTTTGCTGCCGCATGGTTGATTGTTTGATCTAATTTTATTCACTTTTAAAAAAAAAAAACTGTCTTGATCTGGATGATGAAGCCGGTAATGATTTTTTCTAGGCAAAAAAATTATTTGATCAAGAAGGTCAGAAACGACAGGCATAATTGGGCAACTGCACTATGACTAACAACAGCACTTGCTGTAAACTATAATTTTAGTCAAGAACAAGCAATTAATCTTAAAAGACTCCCATTCTTCTTGTTTGCAGTCAAATTGCTGAAGAATCGCCATGCAATAACGAAATTGCTTCTAAGGAAAAGAGCATTATAAGTCTTAATTTTAGGAGAGCTTAACCTGAATTGCTTCCAAGGAAAGAGCTTTATAAGTCTTAGTCTTAGGGGAGCTTAGCCTAAAGAAGTTTCGAATTGTACCTAAACTTTTTTAAATGTACATGCATGACATGGCTTGTTCAATTATAGTCGCTTGCTGTTGGAATTATGATTCCACCACGTCCAAATTTATGTAGCTTATTTTTGCCCACATTTGTGTTTTGTCATTTGGATTTGGTTTTTGGCCATTTCAGCGGAAACTTTTTTTACAAGGAGCTATTGCCAAACATCCTTCCTGGTAGAGTACATAATAATTATTTCATTTTTATGTCTGTCAACTGGGTTTGTAAGTAGAACGTCTGTATGCTTGCTTTTAACTGGTTATCTGAATTTACCTGCTGCATTTTGATGTTGGTGCAAGTCATGTCTTCTTGGTTCCCATTTTTGTATTACCTACATTCTTGAGTCTCTCTTAATTAGTTTAAAAAAATGACAAGCATTCCTGAATTGAGCATCTCTTGCGGTGGTGCTCCCTAAATTTGCCCATAACAATTGCTCATCAACCTTAATGAATATGTGTCATGTGTACACTTTTCAGGAGTAATACTCCAGATCTTGGCTTAGTTCAGAATGTTTATAAGGTGATCTATCTGTGGATATTGATTTTAATTCATGGCTTGTGGTAGCTGTATAAGTGGATGTACACAATGCTCGTTGGGTGTTAATAAGCAAACCTTGTTGGCAGTGGCAATTGTAGTTTGCCCCGTAGCTTTAGGTCTGGATTTAGCTTGTTTGCTTCATAATATTTAGTGATGTTGCTGATGTTAATTCACCCGCCTTTTTGATTGAATAGTCCCCCTTCTGATGCATCTGTGTGATTGAAAGCAGTACTTTTCATGCTCTTTAGTTATGGCATCTCGACGCAATGTTCGATACACTGCTTTGTCAACCGAAGAGGGGTACGATACCAACAATTTAAGCAGGGACAATGAGGATCCAAGATTTAAATTCTCACCAAAATCATATGACAGAATCCCTTGGAAGTCTATTGCCCTTGCTCTCTTTCTACTTGCCCTGGGATCACTACTTCTGTTCTTGTCCTTCTTCCTTCTAACCGGCCATATGGGAGGGGAAAAACTCAGGCTTATGGACTTTTGGCACTAGGCTTTCTCGCCTTCCTTCCAGGTATGTTAAAAGTACCTCATAATGGCACACAAAGTTTTTGAGGGAGCTTCGGTTTATTTTTATTATTATATAAAAGGCAAACAAAATGAAGTACAACTTCCATTACCACGGTGAGTCCATGCAAAATTATCTATTTCATTTTTAGTCCGAAAAAATCACAATTTGATTCGACTTTTTTTTTGAAAAAAAAACAAATACAGTTGTGCCGGTCAGCGAGCACTAATGCAATATATGATGTTTGTTCTAATCCATTGCAGGTTTCTATGAGACTCGCCTTGCTTATTACTCATGGCGTGGTGCAAAGGGTTATCGATTCTCTTCGATCCCCAACTATTAGGTGCAGCACTGGCTGCTGGTGTTTCGCCCGCTGTAATTTACACCACTTTGAAAACAATTTCTAGACCTTTTTTTACAGTTACTATCGCTTTAAAGTAGCAAGGTTTTGCGTCAACTGTAAGTATTATATAACTTTTCCATTCCATGGTGTCCCAAACATCTTTGTAAGCAAGAACATTTGAGGTGAGTAGTAAGCTTCCTTTGGTGGTAGTTGCCTTATTTCGACATCAAATTACTTACCATCATGAGTAGTAGTTTATCAGAAACAATGATCTCAGAAACAACATTTCTAGCACTACTAATAGCATGTCCATAGAGGACTTCCCGGGCATTGCAACAAGAGAACCCAATAGAGCAATTTATTATGAGCTTGACTAAGCCAGTTGCTTCAGAATTTAACTGGAAATGAAGGATGATCTCATAGTTCTCACGACTAAATTCTCCCTCATAAAATTCCCTTGGCAAGAAGTTAACATAATCCAACAAACCGAGCTTCCCAGGGAATTGTCTCCTCACTCTTTGTTGTCTAGTATTTACAGAAAAAATGTGACAAAATTTTGTGATCACAATCACCTGCTGACACGTTTGAAAGCAAACAAAAATCTGTTTCATCGGATAAATACTGGATAATGTGTGGCCAATTAAATTTTGGCAATGGTTCATATAAATATCAGAATTTTTGGCTTTGACTTCGGTTAAATTACTTGGTCCCTTGCACGGTTAGAGCCTCTAACAATGGCACTTTCAGCACTCACCGACGCCAGAAAGGGCCATGTTGCCTTTGATCTTGCATTTTCCTGAAATACAGAGAAGCAACACGAAGTCAATAGCCCGCTGAGCAAGATCAAGGCATAACAGAAGAAGTGTAGACTTTCTTCTCGAAAATTAAAAATCAAACTTGTTATGTTTGTAGTCTAAATTTCACAAATTACCAATTAATTTTTTTCCTTTTCATGAAGAATGTTTGGCAATCAAATTTAAACCTTCCTTGGCTAGACATCTTGGACAGAACAAACAATTTTAAAGGCTTTGCTACATCGTGTTTTTCACATGCTAATTGTTGGTAACGAATTTGGAAGACAATTTGATCCTGACCTCCAGTACTAGTAATAAAAATCTAACTATTCATCATGTTGGCTCATTGAGTACATCTAGCTCACTGTGTGCTGCTGTTCTATTTTCTCAAGACGGGGAATTAATTAAAGAGCTGCATAATAGCATTGTGAAATATATTAGTCCTATGCTCTACACAACTGCTAGTGTTAGGTGTTTGAATATGGGATGGCTTTATACTCATCTGTGCATAAATTGTCCATGTCAATCATAACTAGACTAGATAACAATATGTAACCACAGATTTATGTGCATTATTATCCATTTAACCAGAGAGAAAAAAGTAATCACAATATAAAGTCATATCATAAAGCATATATAAAATCTCATATATAAGGCACACTTAGCACTTCTAAACTTTACCTCTGAAATAAAAAAATTTAAGACAATGACCAAATAAAGGTAGACACACCTCTGATGTTCTCTGGACCGCTCAATAAACTCTGTTGCAATGTCACGACCTTGATAAGATGCAAGGACAGGTCTAATATCCCGTGGTCTAGCACGGGCCACAACTGTCATGAATACACCAACGAGAAGAAAATATGATGCTTTCATTCTTTTTTTGTTTTAAGATTGTAAATCGAACCTTTAGAATGTGTTAGCATATGCATCAAGTAACTCACATTCGAGAAATGGGATAAGATCCAAAAGTATTGTATCATCCGATTCAAGCTTATAAGGTTTTATAGGAACACAATTCTCAGGTTGAAGGCAGGACTCCAATGCATGCCCGCTAATGTAAAGGACATGTGAAGGGTCTCTGTTAAGCTTTGATAAATCCTGAAGCAGAAGCAATTATTTAGATTAACTTATATCATTTGAAAAGAAAATTAGAGAATCATAGAGCAAACCAATTCCATAAACACAATTATGGAAACACAACTACCAACAACAATCATACTAGAAATCTGTGTACAAGATCCAACAATGTAAGACGTAGAATGATGATGGATAAAATCCTATTTTTATTAGTGTAGAGATTAATCATGACCTATTTACAGACTTTATGATTTTGTGTATAGCTGGTTGTCTGAATAGTTGTGTTTGTTATGGCTATTATGAGTTGTTAGGATTGTTACATAAAATCTTAGAGATTTTGTGTATCTACATAATCCTTTTAACTTGTGTTTGCAACTCCAGTTTTTCCTTGTGAATTTCCTCCTCATTTTCCCTTTTTAAACTTTGTGTTTGTAACCCGTTGTCACTTTTATTTTCCCATGTGAGGGATATTATTGTGTCCCATCACTTCTGGGGGACTTATTGTGTTCTTTAATAGGACCTTTGTCAGTGTTCAAAGGTTTTTGTTGCTTCCTGAGAGGGTTTACTTGTGTCCTTGGTGGATTTCTTTCTTTCTAAATTTAATCGTTGATAGCCCTCTTCTTGGATTGTGTTTCTCTACACTCTCTCAGTCAAGCTAAATTCAGCTTTAAGGGGAGATGCAGATGTTATTTGGCTTGAGGAGAAAATGGTTAAAAGATATTGTTAAAAGATTATGTAGTGCCAAAGGATGCCTTACTGATCAAGTATTATTTTTTATTGCTGGAAGATCTTACATCATGTTCATGTTCAAGTTGCAGGTTGTATGAATCTACAACCTACAACTTGAGGGGGAGTGTAGAGATTAATTGTTATCTATTTGCAGCCTTTATGGTTTGGTTGTCTGAATAGTTGTGTTTGTTATGGCTATTATGAGTTGATAGGATTGTTACATGAAATCTTAGAGATTTTGTGTATCTACGTAATTCTTATCAGAAAATTATGTAATCTTCTACATATATGGTGTTGGTCACCACCAATAGACGGACAGAAACTTTTCTCTATCTTTCATTTTCTTCTATATGGTATAGAGCCAGATCAATTTGAAGGCCCTCTATTGTTCCAAGTTCCTTCTAAGGGGAGGGATGCATGATTACTTGCTTGTCTCCCCTCCCACGCAAACTTGCTTGTTTTACTTGTGCTTGCACCTCTCCCCCACCCTTCTTTGTCCATGTCACTTTTGTGGTATTTAGTATTCTGTTGCCTTTTAGTATATTTCATGTTTCCTAGTTATATTAAAAGTATCTAGTTGGATAGTTTCTAGTCACGTTAGAAGTCGTTTCAAATTTTTAGGAGTTTTTTTTAGGAAGTTTTTTATTTTAGTTGGAGTCTTGTTTAGTTCTTTCCTATTAGAGGATTAAGTCTTGTTTTCCTAGTTTAAGTCTAAGCCTTAGTTTAGTATGTCCTAGAACTAGAAAAGGGTCTTTTATCTTCTATAAATATACAAGCATTGTAGGCTATTATTTGTCACATCCATCATATTATTAAATAGAAGAATAATTTTCCTTTGTTGTGTGCTATCTTCACTTTGTGCTACTCCTTGTTCATCTTCTTTGTGATTTTGTAGGATTATAAGAAGAGGAATCTGTGTGAACCTATTACTCTAGTTATCTTGCATTAGTTTGCATCATAAAACCTGATCCTAAACACTCTCTTAATGCCAGATAAAACTGCTAATCAAGAAACAAAATGTAAATTCGCAAATGTTAGGAATAAACATTAAAGTGGTAGCATGTTGGATAAAGTCATTCTGGAGAATTCATTTAGCATACTCGGTAATGCTTCCCATTGAGATATCTGGTTGCGGTTCTTGACAGTCTATGACGAATGTACCATTTTGGATCCAGCTTTGCACACACAGGATCAACATACTATACATGTAAATATATACAAGTAAACATTAGTATGGGTAGTGAATAAGATAGTTAAAACTTTCAATGGGTAATTTGCACATTGACAGATAATTTAATTTACAAGATACACTACAATAGTCATTCATCTGATAAATTGACTTACATAGCTAAGCTGATCAGAATAAATAACAATCTCATAAAACTGAGCAAGATGTTCTAGAAAGGCCTCAACTCCAGGTCTTTTAAATGTTCTCCAACCTCTTTCGCGCTTCAAGAAAAATAGAATTGTTGTCAATTTGCATAAATATATAAAATAAAAATCTAAAAATCTACTGATCAATTATAGCTTTCATCCTTGCTGACAGAACAATTCTAGAATGTCCATTAAAATTCTATAACACCTATCATTTGTTTTTTTTCTTTTCATCCATACACGTTTCAGCTTCTAATCATTCATTGTCATAGGCCAACCAAAAACATTCCTACCATTCCACAAAAAGGTTCAGCCATTCCGAACCATCCAAGTTATGAGTGAAATGAAAATATGTGCAGCCTGTGTACAAAGTTGAGCCCCATGTTCATGCTCTAGTCAGGAATATTTGCATACAATTCAACCTATAAATATTCAATTTGGACCCCAAGGCAAAGCTTAATGTGGTGTTTAGTTGTGCTGTTAAAAAACTCTCTCTTGGAAAAAAATAAAAGTATAACAATAACGACTAAAAACCGTGCTTGGCAAAATGTTGGTAAAATATAAGTGATAGAGGCACTCTTTAAAATCCTTCACATAACAGTAGGGAAAAAAACGGGGGGGGGCTGGTGTCTTTATTTTTTTCAAACGCTTAGAACAAAACTACCCCAATAATTGTAACTGCTAAACATTATTTTGTGAGTTCTGTCACTTTTAATAATTATAACAAAAAAAACCTTCGTCACAAAATTTTCTCAAAATTTTATATAAAATTTTCTATCACAACCAAATGTCTTATATATTAAAAAATTCACTTGTTCATCAAATATGAAACTGGAAACAAATTGGCAAAGCATGAAAATGCTCTCCCTTTCTTGTTTAATTTTCCGTGAAAAACTATCTGAAAATGCAGCTTCTTGCACATTGCAAATGCAGAGTAAGGCTGCTACAATAGCCTTTGTTCTCTGACGCCCCCTAGACATTGCACATGTAGGAGCCTTTATTCACCAGGCTCCCCTATTTACTAAATCTGGTTGATTATCACCAACCAAAATCATTTCCATGAGGCCCAGATCTAAATATTCTGGTGGTTCACAAACACTGGTCCTAAAGTTAAACCTTAAATGCAGCAAACAATATTTTTCATCCCAAATATCTTCTTCCACCTAATCCCGAATTGGGAAATTCATCCCACATCATCTTTTATTAATATTTGATGGTAACATATAACAATCGTCAACCAGAAGAAAAATATAATATTGTCATCAATGGAGAATAATATGTAAATATTGCTGGCAAAAAGGAAAATCTGCAATAGAGATAATTTTAGTATGAAAACTTCTAACAATTTTGAAAACACCTAAGCAAAAGAATGATTGTCCCCTTGAAAACTCAACAAAAGATTATGTCCTTAATATATTATGAATCCTCATAATTTACCTTCCAATCAGAGTAAACCAACGTCTCATTGAGATCTAAGACAAGAGTAAACACATGTTGGTCCTCAGGAGCTAAATCTGGAAGAAGCTTCTCAGACGATGGATCAGTAAAATCCTGCAACATAGGATTAGTCGAAACTTACAAGTATCAGGGGAATGCAGTTCCAAACTAAAAATATGACATTCGGCTTATATATGTCATACTGCATACCTTCACTTGCTCTTCAATTTTCCTTCTAACATCAGTGTAAAGGTCAATGCTTTTAGCAGCAACTAATAAAAATAAAAAAGTTTTAAAAAAAACAAATAACAAAAAAACATAATGATAGAGAACCACGTAAACATATTAACATACAACCACAATTGCTTAAGTGTTTCAACAGCAGAAAATTCTACTGAAATGTAATAGTGAATGCAAAAAATATTGCTATATAAATGATGTGACCTGAGCAAATAGAAGAAAACAAATATACAAGGGCCTAGTACTCATCCACATACAAGGACACTAACAATATTGCTCTAAATGTAACATCAAGTGTCAAAATAATTTGCATTAAGATTCCACACCTGTCGTAAAACTCAAACGAGAAGATAGTGTAAACAGAAAATGAAAAAAGTTGCAAACAATGCAGAAAGAAAATACAAGAGGTGTGTCCACTCCTTGCTTACTACTGTTAATAAAAAAACCATCAGAGAACTTAATTATATCATTTTTTTTTAAAGGAAAACATTAGAGGCTTTGTCAAACATCACTAAATTTAATGAACACACAAGTTAGAACAGAATAATAGCTATCAGAATTCCACAATTATACCTAAATCACATACCTGCGCCAGCTGTCGAATAAAGATGCCCTCCCAGTCTCTGTTTACAAAAATAAATGAAGGTTACACAAAAAATAGACCTTATCGCACAACATTAAGAACTAATTTGAATTGTTTTACTTACATCAATAACAGAAGCATCATCTCCTGCTTTGTAATCTGCAGCCTTGTGTAAAGAATTTGCCTTCTGCTCTACTTCTTCCAAGGTGTACGCTGGTCATAAAACAAACGATCAAGTGAGAGCGAGTATTCTGACAACTACAGCCACCAAGGATCTTCAAACAAATATGTCACACGAGCAATCAGTTATTAGCTAATAATCCCCAAGAACTACCTATAGAAAGCATACACTCTGCTAAAGGAGTATCCACTTATCAATCACTAAGAAAGTTATGCATCTCAAAAACTGGTTCATCCATTCTACACGACAACGAAATGCATGCACTCTCAGAAGTTCAATCCTTGCAAATACCATGGGTGAAAATGGCAAAATGGATTATTCATATATTGTAAATAGATCAGTCGTAAATCAGAAATATTATAATGACATCAGAAGATTCCCAAAATCAACATTAACTTCTCAAAAAATTAAACATTTTTTCATTAAATCAACAAAGAATCAAACTTCCTTTTAAAATTGAACAGCTCACCTACATGTTAGTAACAATGTAATCAAATACTTAGTATGAGCATACACATTTCCTAAATCAATATTTCCTTAAAAATCTGCTTGCATGTGAGGGCAGTGTTAAAGTAAATATTTAGTGACTCCCTTTTCTAAGGGCTCGAACTTTTGGGACAATTAGTTAGACCACCTAAAATTTACACATTGTATATCAGAAATATTATAATGACATCGGAAGATTCCCAACATCGACAGCAACTTCTCAAAAAATTAAATATTTTTTCATTAAATCGACAAAGAATCAAACTTTCTTCTAAAATTGAACAGCTCACCTACATGTTAATAACAATGTAATTACATACTTGTATCAACATACAAATTTCCTTGTATGGCTATGTGACACCAAAATGATCTATTCCCAACATATATCCCCCGAATCCATCCAACATTGCAAGCCTATAATCCCAGCAACCCATAAAAAGTAGATCTCCTCACCGTAGGTCGCATATCCAGCAGCTGTAACTGCTCCGGTCAGCACCCCGTAAACGGCGGCGGAGAGTACGCTCCAGCGCTTCTCCGGAGCCTTCGCGGCCGCCGACGCTGTTTCGGCCGCGCCTTCGGAAGCCGCCGTTGAGTAAGACGCCGAGCGAGGAGGTCCGGCACTGGCGTTCCCCGCCGCGGAGGATGGGGCGGCGTTGGGGAGCTGGCCGGCTGCCGGGGAGACGCCGCCGCACGCCGCGGTGCGGCGGCAGAGGAGGAGGCGAGGGCGGAGGAGCGGCGACATGGACTAGGGTTAGGGTTCCGGTCGCCGGCGGGTAGAGACGGCGGGTTGTTAGGGTTTTGGCGGGGTTTTGTTGGAGGGCTCTGGCTCGGTGGAGAAGAAGGTGGTGTTGGGCGGTTAACGGGTCGGGTCCGGACAAATGGCTTGGATGGTTGATACCGGCGAACCGACTTCGGACATTGTTTGTGTTAATTTGAATTGACTTAAGTTGAAGTTTAATTCAAAAACAAATATTAAAAGTTTCTATTGAACGAGTTCAATTTTGTTCGGCTCATGTTCGACTTGTTTATTTTAAATTTGAGTAGAGTCTATTACTAATTTGAATTTCATTTGACTTCGAATTCGATTGATTTGTATTTTTTTCGTATACTTGATTTGTATTTGAACGAGCTTTCATCAAATAAAACATCAAACTATTTATAGCTTTATTATCTAAATACCAATATTCATGAATAAAACATATGTTCGATGTAACTAATAGTAACAGAGTTATTTATTGGCCAAGCCAATTGTTAAATTTTATGTGGCTCACCTGGCTCGTTTGCCTTCAAATTTTAATTTGGTTTATTAATATTCGAGTTAATTGAAATTCAAGCCCGAAAAGCCTAACCTTATTTATCAATTCATCCTAATCCTCCTTAAAAATAATAGAACCATATAATAAAATTTATTACTGATAAGACGTTACTATTAGATAACATTCTATATTTTTATAGTTAAATTTCTTAGAAAGATCAAATATATACATATATCATAATTTTAAAATCCTTGTGTAAACAAATATATTGATTTGAAGATAGTTGAATCAAGAAGACAGAAAATACTGGCTCTATTTTGATTGAAATTGAAATAGACTTGTATACAAAACGTATAACAAGTTTTATCGAGTCGAACGTCAAATTAAACGAAGCTTAAGATAAATAAATCGCCCTAAATTTCAGCACCCAAAGGTGTGGGCTTACTATATCTATTCCCCGCTTAGTGGGCTTGTCCCGAATAAGCTAGGCCCATTGGGACTCGCAGTCCACCAATTAAACCCACCCAAGCACCTCTCTAGGGTTTTCCTATCTCCGCCGCCGTCTCCGCCGCCGTCTTCTCCGCCGATTGCAGGTGATCCCCGTGCCCTCGTTCTCTTTCTATCGATTTAATCTTTCAATCCTGACATTTACGAGCAAATATGACATCAACGATGTCTCAGAACAAGGGGATATTATGCAAGAAATTACAGAACTGTAGTTTTGATTATACAGA
The DNA here is from genome assembly GCA_033002965.1 of Piper betle. NCBI lineage: Eukaryota > Viridiplantae > Streptophyta > Magnoliopsida > Piperales > Piperaceae > Piper > Piper betle. Next base: position 62,230 of record JAURVB010014516.1, on the reverse strand, counting down.
TGATTTATGAACTATGAAAGCTCTCATTTTTGTTTGGTGGAAAACATTGGTATCTGAATTTTGTTGTTTGTTTTTCTGTTTTGCTAAATCGTCTGTGCAGAAGTCATTCAGTAGTTTCTTGAATTGAAGGTTTCCATGCGCACATTTGGATGCTAGTTTTTAGCTTCAATATGTCACTAGCTCATCCTCGTAATGAGAGATTTCCTTTACGTGCAAGGATTGACGTATGTTGGTGAAATTATTATTTTGGCATGGTTGTTGAAGTCAAGTGTCTGATTAGGTTATCTGTAATCAAGTGAACTTTGTTCTTGAAGCAATCATCAAATGTTTAAATATGATGGTTAAGCTGCTTGTGTTCGTACTCTTTTTGCTTGAACCTAACTTTTGCTCCGGTCTTCCTTAAGAGTCCTAGACTCATATTAATATGTTGTGTTCAGTCATCCCTAATTGCTTGTTAATTTGTGTTAAAGAATTTGACGTGAAGTTCTTCAAAGTTTTCCCTTCAGGATAGAAATTGTAGTCATCTACTGTGGTTACAAGTGAAGGTGAACTTTGCAGCTCAGTCGGGCGTTAGATGTTTGGATGTTGTTTTTATACTACTGCTTGGAAGTTTTGAGTGTTTGAAATTCAAATTTTCTTATCACCGTCGCTAAAAGGTATTTGTGCCATGGCCTAGGCTCATATTATATTCGCTCCTGGACCATTGCTAAATGCTTTTATTTATTGGAATTGAGTTTTGTTATGCATTGTTCGCATTCTGTTAAAACTTGTGTTTTTTATATTTTTCAAATTTATCTTTGTAACGTAGAAATTGTATTCATATATTGTGGTGAATTTGGGATACCTATGACTTCGTTTATGACATTGCTAATTTTATGATTACAATGACGTAATTGCATTTTTTTCTTGGGTTAGAAACTTTTTGGTGAATGTTTATGTTGCAAGCTTGCTTGGCTTGGCATCCTAAGGAAATTTTACCATCTCTTGCGTGCAAATGGCCCCTATGTGTGAATTTTATCATAGCTTTTCCCACAAACTGCTTGTTTTGCAGTGCTTCTATATATTTTATGGCTGCCTTGATCCCCATACTGTTTGTGCTGTCTAGATCAGGTTTCGTGATCTGCTTTGTTAGAAGATCGCATATTTAGATGCTTGTAATGATAGATATTGCCTAAGGATAAATGAATAGATATTGTCTGAAGCTAAATGAATAGAAAGACTGAGTTACCACGTGTGCTTTGCAGAATGGATAGCCAGGTGAAACTTGCTGTTGTTGTGAAGGTTATGGGAAGGACGGGGTCAAGAGGGCAGGTGACCCAGGTTCGGGTGAAGTTTTTGGATGACCAGAATCGGCTTATTATGCGAAACGTGAAGGGACCTGTGAGAGAGGGTGATATCCTGACCTTGTTGGAATCTGAAAGAGAAGCAAGAAGGCTTCGCTAGTACGCGAATGGGGAATGTTACTCTACGACTGCGCTTTATGGATGGCATATGTTGGCTGCTTGGTATGTTTTGTCAAGGATTACGCATTACGCATTACGCATTACGCATCATGAATGAATTGCATTACGCTATTTGGTTTTTCTTTGAATGATTGTTAGCAGTGTGCAATTTTTGTTTGGTGAATATTTTTTCACAAAGACATACTTCATCAAGAATAAAAAAGAAGATGAAAATCTTCACCTTGTCGTAACAAATAGATGATTTTAATACTTGGTATGAAAATTATTCACTTGTTATAATTAAAATGGTTCTATTTTTTCCTGGGCACTACTGCGTATGCCCACCGTAGGAAACACCATATAAGAGGGCCGTATTGAATGTGACTCGGAGGAAGAAACCTTGTGGAGATGGGGTGTTGGTCAGCTAAACAACATTCTTAATTTCGTGCAATGGATTATTAGTTCTTGGGTTAGGATTAATGTCCTAACTAAAAATTTTTCCGCTGCCAAAATCACCATGACATTAATTATTAGTTCTTGGGTTATGATTGTAAACGTGGAACACCAAGTAGTCCTGAAATTCTTAAACGACATACATTAGCTTATAACACGCATATCAAATTAATTCATCTTCAGTAAAGTATTACATCGGCTCTAACATCTTGCATTTTATTTAAATTAGCCAAAATACCGGTGCAATGTGCTAATCAATAGATAAATAATTAAAAATAATAATTTTTAATGGATGGTCACTGAGTCTTCTAAATAATATAAAAATGATAATAATAAAGCAAAAAATATTATTGTATGATTAGATTAAAATAATTTAATAACAAAAATGCACAAAAGTAAAAGAACAACGTAAAAAAAAATCAAGATTTATAAGAAAATTTTGGGAGGAAAATTTAGATTAAAAATTATACATACAACCTCTTTATTTGAAGAATTATAATGGTTTAAATACATCTTTTTTGTAACGAGGCACATATTATAAAAATACTTATAAAATTAACCTTTCTTGTAATAATTAAGGAAGAATGGCAAATTAATATCCACATGTTTAAACTTTCACTAATCGCTAATTAAACAAAGACTAACCCAATATTCAATACCCATTGCTCAATTACATACATACCCTTCCCGGCGTCGGAGCTCCGGCGAGAACCGCCGCCACCGCCGCAATGCTATCGAGGGCCGTATCCCTCCTCCGAGGCCAAGGCCATCGCCTCCTCCCCGCCGCGCCCATCTGCACCACCCCGCCCTCCCTCCGCCGCCGCCGATCGGTCGAAGAGGCTGCGGCCGGCGACGACTCCGATGGCGGCGATTTCGTGCTCAACCGCGACCCGAAGAGCCCGCCGCGGCTGTTCGTCGTCCAGCCCCGGCTCCGCCCCGACGCCCTCCTACACGCCAAGCTCTCCGAGGCTCTCAATCTGGCGAGTTCGCTCGAGGGGCCGCGCGACGAGGTGGTGGATGGGGTTTCCGACGGGAAGAGGGAGCTGCCCCCCACCTCCTTGTGCAGAACCCCGTTGCCAGGTCCCTCAAAGGGCGCGCAGGTTGTCATTCTGTGTTTGCAAGTGGTTGCATTTTGTTCCATGCATTATCATCTGATAAAAAAGTGATCAATTCGAGATGTTGATTGATTATTGTCGTTGAAAGATTATATCTTTTGATTATTTTTGTTGAAAGATTATAACTTTTGATCATTGTCGTTGGAAGATAATGGATTTTGATCATAGTGGTATTTTGGTTAAACTAAGCAGCTGCGAGTTTGCATTATAGCTGCAAAATAGATAATTGTAGCAATTTATGATTGTGACAGTGAGATTTGTCATGATTTTTCTCGTTTTAGATACATATTTTGGGCCGGGAACAGTAGACTCTGTCAAATGCCATCTGAATGCCATTGAATCCGAGGCAAGGGATTTCTTTTTGTTTTTTGTTTTGTCCCTATGAAGCACGTTCTTGTTAACTTCCTCCTTGCCACTGTTGGTGCATCTTCCTTACTGATGTCTTTTTTACCATTAATAAATCTTATTTTTGTGTATTTATAGATTGCTTTATTTGTTCCTATATCCGTCATATATGGTTTTTAACAGGGGGAGGTGGATGCTGTTTTTGTGAATGCCATCCTTTCAGGGATTCAACAACGAAATTTGGAGGCAAGTTGCGTTAATGTGATAAGTTCTTAACTTTGAATATGGTTGCACAATATAGCATTCCTATAAACTTAGACATGAAATGATTGAATCATAGAGGGCTTGGGGAAGAGCAGTGTTGGACCGTGTTGGCCTTATTATAGAGATTTTTAATGCACATGCCCAGACAAAGGAAGCTAAGCTGCAGGTAAAGCAGAAGATCCTGTTTTAATGCCACCAAAGCTGTTGATTTTTTATTTTATCCTATTGAAAGAATGCACAAAAGGGTTCTCGCTGTTCAACATTATTCTTTGGTTCCATCCGACTCATCTGAATGTCTGTAATTATGTTTTTACTCTGATAGTCAGAACTAGCAGCTCTAATGTATAAGAGGACTAGGTTAGTCCGTGTTCGAGGGCCTGATGGACGTCTAACATTTGGAGCACATGGAGAGGCCTAGGTTGTTACTGCTCGAGGGTTAGTACGCTGCTGTCAGCCATATTTCATGCACTTGTTTATGAGACTATTTATTAAATAAAACGTGAATGCAGTCGTGGAAGTGGAGGACAAGGTTTTATGAGTGGTGCTGGTGAAACTGAATTACAGCTTCAAAAACGAAGGTGTGAGTGTTTTGTTATATGCCTATTGATAAATCTCTGATCTGATGATTCTTCAGCTTTAGTTGGAAGTTTGTTTTTTTATCATCATTCACATTGTCCCAAAAAAGCATTAAGGAACATGATTATAACTATGATAAGTTTCACATGTGTTTTTTAAGCACAATGATGGATAAAGCCTTGCAATAGATGTTTTATTTTGTTTTTATATATTGCTTTTGATGGTGAGGCTAGGAGCTTCAAACAACCCAAATGAAAATCTTTTAACCATTGTGAGTTGTCTGCAATTTTCAGAATCCTGGAGCGGCGGAATCATTTGCTATCTCAAATTGAGGATGTTCGCTGCACTCGAGCTCTACAACGTGCTTGCAAGAGGCATGGTGGTGCACAAGGGCAAGGCCTTGCCACTGTTGCCATCGTTGGTTATACAAATGCTGTATGTGATTTTGCTTAAAACTTTTCTTTCCATTATTGTTATTGCACTGTGGGTAGTAGGTAATTTCCATTAAATTATCAGCACCTTGCTTTCTAAAGTTCTGCCTAAAGTTATTGGGCTACTTATGCAGTTCATGAGTTGTGTCTTGTAGATAGTGTAAACATTTCAAAAACAATATAGTGGGATTCTATTTTTTTTCTAAAAAATGCTACTCTTGTTAGGGTAAATCTACGCTGGTCAGTTCTCTTTCTGATGCTGAACTGTTTAGTGATGATCGGTGCGTCTGTTTGCATTCATTTTACTTTTGCTTTATGTTTTCAATTCGCTTTCTTTTGTTCATTTTCTACTTTTTCTTTGGCAGATTGTTTGCTACTGTGGACCCTCTGTTGAGGAGTGTGATACTTCCATCCGGGTATAACTTCTATATGTTATTACTTTTTGTTTACTTGGATCTAAGACATTTGGGTTTCAATCTAGCATATTTTTCATTGAATTGATTGTAGATTTCTGGTTGATGAGGTGATCAGGAATACAAATTTCTAATTGTGGAACGATGTGCAGGGAAAAAGTTATCTTAAGTGATACAGTTGGATTTATCTCAGATTTACCTGTTCAGGTATGGGTGATTATCACTGATCATCTTAGAGTGATGCTAGCAATTTATTTAAATCATATTCATCAAAACTGTTTCTCCAGTTGGTAGAAGCCTTCCATGCAACACTTGAGGAAGTGGTTGAGGCTGACCTCCTTGTGGTATGATTTTTTAACTGTCAACTTTGGCATGTATTTTTTTTTCTTTTTAATTTTTTTTTCAAATTCATTTTCTTAACATGTAACCTAAATGTGGCTACAAGAGTGTAGTATAATTTTATGCGACTTTTTTATTCTACTTTCTGCATTTGTTTTGTCTTAATAAAGGAGAGATTTCATGGTTATATCTGTTTTGGTTGGGCTATGCAATCCTTAATTGGGATACATGAACTGCCATTTATTACTGTTTACTGAATTATTTCTGTATCCTCTATGGAAAAGTATGTTGTAGTGCTTTCTTTTTCTTCTCTGACCAGTCATTTTAGAAATTGTAATTACTTAATTTGTATTAGATGAATTTACACGTATGACCAAGCGTAGGAAAAATTATGGAATCGTCCACTTGTCTACTTTTAAACCAGCAATATAAAACATTGATAACAGTTATTTTTTTGTCTAACATAACATTTTTTGATGAACAAGAAGATATCAAATAATCTGGATGGCGGACAACAATAAGCTGTTTAGGAGTTAAGAATTTGTGGGCTAAAGTTCATTCTTAGAGATCCCGGGAATTGAACAAGACTTAATCAAAATGTCCCACATTAGGTAAACTTGCAGAAAGAGTGTGGTTTTCTGAGGTCATGAAGCTTACAAGCGTGTTGGAATTGCTACCCTAATTTCTTATTTATCTCTTACACGATTATCTAATCTCTGTTTGTCTTGGTTCCATGCTTTATTAATCGTTCCTTTCCTTTTTTTCGCCTGGATGTTGGGATTTGAATAGAGTTGTCCTGCTTTTATTTGCATGTTTTAACCATCTTTTGCAAGCCCCGCAATTACTTCTCTCTATTATTCTTTTTCTTGCAGTAAATACATGCTTATTATTTGTCCTTGAAAATCTGTAGCATGTCCTTGATTCTAGTGCAACTAAATGTGGAGGAGCAAAAGACATCTCTGTACTCCAAGTTCTGCAACAAATAGGAGTCCCAAATGAAAAAATTTCAAATTTGATTGAAGTCTGGAACAAAGTACGCATTTATGATACACATGTTTCCCACTTTACTTTGTGTTGAGGATATGATGATACCAATGGTGATGATAATTATGAATTTATGACTTGGACGTTGTTTCCATTCTTTGTGCTCTCACTTTTCAGATAGATCTTCTAAATGAAAATAAAGCCAATGAACTTGCTGATGATCTATACAAGACAACAGAAGAGACACAAGAAGATGAAATAGGACTGATGGATTCTCCATTTGGCGAGATTGTTGACGAGGATGTGAATTCAGAGCATGAAGAACAAGAAGCTGATTGTGAGGAGTCTATTATTGATTATGAGCATCTCCAATCTGAAACTGGAGATAGCTATTCCCATGAGTCCTCGCATCTCTCTGAAGGATACTGGTGGAGATATAAACTGCCAAATTGTTGGTATCAAACGTGTGGAAACCTCTGCTATTACGGGAGTCGGCTTGCAGGAGCTACTGCATCTTATCGATGAAAAACTGATGGCCCAAACAGTCATCAGAGAAAAAGTTCTATGACCAAAAATGGGACCATACAATCCTGAAGAGATGGCTGCCGTTGAACAGTATGTTCTAATGTTTTTGTCTGAAAGTCGCAATAACCGCAACCAGTTTGTAATCTTTTTGATGTGGATGTTGGTAACTTCATTCTTTCTTGATAATGAATCAACAGCCATCTTACCGTGTAGGTGATATAGGAACCAGAGATATGTTCACTGAAATGTCATGTCAAAGGCTTGAAGTTCCATGTTAAGAGATATTTCTGCTGGGTAGGCCTGCAAGCTTGACATATCTTCGGAATACAAGCAAATTTTACTCTAACTGACTATGCAATTGAGAGGTAGGCTCTTATCTATCACCCCATGTCTGTAAAACCCTTTTCCTTGCCGGCTATAGTTCCTTCTGGAGGGGTATGCAGTTTTCGGTGGAACCCTGAAGGCGAACTATCTCATGGGAAATCAATGCCAGACGGACTGAGTATTTTTCTTCTCCTAATTACTTGCAAAGTTGTGTGCATATTTTCATGCACGACAAAAGCCACGAGCTTTCTTCTAAATTGGTGGTTGATGTACTATCGAACACCAACCATCGTTGCCCACTTATGAAGTATGTATGAACTATTTTTCATCGAAGATTCATTAAACCATGCTTTGTACTTTTAGAATATATTCTATTAAACCATGTATTTTTTGTTTGATTTAAATAGTATAATGAGTGGCATTAAACTTAACTATTTATTACTTAAAAATGAGTTTAAATGGCAGTATCTGGATTTACCTTAATAACAAATTGTCAGATTTGATTAAAGAATAGTAAATGGTCGGTTTTTTTTTAATCTGAAGTCTCCGAAGGACGACAATGGTCGAGATTTAATTATGATGATAAAAGATTAATGATAGAGATTTGGTTTAGGTATTACTTAACTTTTTTACAAGGGTGCGGCACGTTCAAAGTTTGGTTATGTTTAATTTGGAGCAAATTACCTGTGTGAGGGAGTTGAATTTATTGTTTACGTGTGTGAGGTTTGAAATTATTATATTACGTTGTGAGGTTTGAATTTATAATATTACGTGTGGGAGGGAAAGGATATTCAGAATTTCTCACAATGGCAAGACTGCCCCCAAGTAGCTGGTTTGGTTTGGTTCAACAAGAAATACTAAGTTGGTTCAAAAAAGTTAAGTTGGTTAGAAAATAAAAATTGGGTAATACAATTGATTTGATACCCACCTACCCCAAATTACCTACCACTCCCCGTACCAACGTTACCACCTCCTCCATTGTTGTTATTGTTGCCTCCCTTATATGGCAGTTGCTTTTGCCGTTGTTGTCGTTGTTACATTATTGTGATGTTCAGAATAAAAAGATAATAAGCCTCATTACAATATTTTTAGTGATAATAACTATTAATTTTAATAATATTTTTCTCTTTCACCTTCTGTGCCTGGTTTGGCTCTTTATCATTGTTGACCTCTTCTTCCAGACTCTTTCCTAATCCCTCATTGCCACCCCTTTCTTAACCCCCTCGACACAACTACCTTACTTACATTGTCATCATCCTAGGCCTATGCAACTCCGTTTCCATCGAGACCGAGCACCTTAGCCGCCACAATGGCAAGACTGCCCCTAAGTAGCTGGTTTGGTTCAACAAAGTTGGTTCAAAAAGAAGTTAAAGTTGGTTAGAAAATAAAAGTTGCGTAATGCAAGTGATATGACACCCACCTTCCCCGACCACGTACCACTTCCCGTACCACCGCCACCACCAACGCTGCCACCTCCACCACTGTTACTGTCGCCTCCGCCGTCGCTGTGGCAGCTGCCTCCGCCGTTGTTGTCGTTGCCACGTTATTCCAATTGTACCATAGGAGGAGAGCTCATTGCTGGGCATGAGAGCATGTCGAGATGGCAGGTGAGCCCATCTAGGCGCTTTGCCGACAGTAGCAGTGTTCCTTTTGCAGGCACATTACACCAGAAATCACGTCCTTCCCCTTTGCTCTCTCTTGGGCTTGTTCTCCTGGTAATTGTTCTTGTGTTTTTTCTTGCTGCCGATGCTTATGTTTTTTAGATGTTTAGTGTTATTGTTCCCTGGCGGGATTGACTTTTATGTTTCATATGATGCAGGGTGCATTTCTTCTTATAGGCTATTCATATAGTGGACCAGGTCTGATTTTTCACCTTCCTGCTCCTAAATTTATCACTTTAATTCAAAACAATTGGGAAATTGATCATTTTCCTTTTGTTTTTGTGAATAAGTTATTGTTTATTTATAGAAGTGTGGCCCTTAGTTTATCTTAATGTGGTAGTAAATGCAAGCATTATTAATTTTTCAGGTGAGACTGATGTTATTAATTCCACATTGCAGGTTTATTTGGTGTATAGAAGGAGTCCTTCAAGGCCGATGGTATGTACATTATTTTTCTTAAATACTGATTTCCGAATGGCATCTGCAAGCATTATAATTTATGAGTACTTATTTATTTTCACTATAAGTGAATGGCTTGATAATGGAAGACCAAAAGGTGATTTTGGTGCATATTTATTTCAAGCTCCTAGATGAAACAATTTAGGGACCACTTACTCAGTTACTACCATCTATTCTATTCCATTCTGGATTGTTTAGCACTTTGTCTATCGGTTGACGTCGTACAATACAAGAGGACTTAGTGTTTGTTGATCAGTAATTTATTTGAAAATATCCTTTGGCTACTTAGCTTTTTTAAAAAATGATTTATTATACTCTATCTCCGATTGTAGCAATTTTTCATCACATATGACTTGCAAATGCCTGTATTTTACGAAAAAAATATCATGATATCCTTGGGTGTTTGTTTCCAATATTTATGACGCCGATATTGTTGAGTCTAGTGTCGTATATTATCTTGCTTGAGATTTGTACATCTTGATAACTGCAGGTGACACATCTTGTGCATTAGAAGTCCAAAGAATAATACCTCTTCTTAAAAAGGTTTATGGTGATAGCATGCACAAACTTTTGCATGTGGGACCAGACTGTTGCTCTGTGGTTTCTACATTATTAAAAGAAGAGGACAATGAAGTTTGGGGTATAGAACCATATGACATGGAAGATGCTGATAGTACTTGTAGGAAGCTCGTGTGCAAGGGGCTGGTTCGAGTGGCTAATATCAAGTTTCCCTTACCTTATAGGGAAAAATCATTTTCACTCGTTATTGTGTCCGATGCTCTGGATTATTTATCTCCAAAATATCTAAATAAGACTCTTCCTGAATTAGCAAGGGTGTCTACTGGATGGACTAGTCATCTTTGCTGGTAATCTTCATTTTTAGTGGACCTATTGCATGTGATTTTTTAAGCATTGTGGTTTTTTTGGAGAGAAAAGGGTGTCATTTGTGAAGCAAGGTCAGTTGACTGCTCTAGATACTGCTTTCCCTTGGCTTTTCATGTTTTTCTACTGTGATGGCGAAGTTCAGTTTAGGTTGAATGTAATTTGACGTTTTATGTTTTCATTTTTTGGCTTCATTCGGTCACATTTGTTTAGTGAAGAGCTTTTCTGTCTGGGCTTGGACAATTTGATTGTTTATTTTTCCTTTTTTTATGTCTTTTTCTTTCTGATAAATGTCAAAATTATTGGTTGCCCCATTGTGCTTAGTTGTGCGTCTGCTAGTTTTCTGATGGATTTCCCATGTTCATATGTTTCTTTGAGTTACAATATTGATGGTTTTTTGGGTTATTATGTTTTTTTAGTGATTAATGTTCTATTTCTTTCCCTTATTATTGGGCTGTTTAAGTTTGAGTTTGTATCCTCTTATGCTTTTCACCCTCTTAAATCTTTTGTGCTCTAAACTGGACCTAATATTTCGATATCTTGTCTTGATGGTATCCTTCTATTCAAAATTTATTTTTTTCTCGTACTAGATGAATGAATGTTCTTTATGTGTTGCAGGCTACCCTGGTCAACAAAGAGCCAAGATTGCCGAGTTGTCTAGATTTGGGAGACCGGTAAGTATTGTTGCGGCAGGATGGAATACTTGTTTTATTTCTTGTTCATGAATGCGAATAGGGAATCACAAATGTTGAGTAGCTTAGTCGTAGTTATAACATTTAGTTGCAAGCTGCCAAGTCCTAAAAACTGTCGTTCAGAGGTTGAAATTTTGAATGGTACTGCTGCATGATGTATGTTTGTCTGTTCTGCAAGCAAAATTTTCATCAGGATGGTCTCTTCCTGTACATTGGAAGCTTTGGAGTAGCTGTTATGATTCTTAGCGATTTTAACATAGGGTTTATCTGCAATAACAAAAGCTTGTTCTAGGCATTGGCAATTTGCATTATTTAGGAGTTAGGACTGATGGCTTGGATAGAGTCCTGCTCTAAGTAACAGATAATGCACCTGCACAATTTGACAAAACTTAAATACAATAATGTTTCTGAATGCCTTCAAACATGATGGTTTTCAATATGTGTGTCTGTTTCGATCAGAAATTCCATGTTTGTTAAAGTAAACTAATATTCAGCTTAGTTTTATTGAAGCTTTCTTTTCCCCCATATTTCAACTCTTATTTAATGGTCAAGTTGTGAAGTCGAATAACCATGAATGATCTTAGCTATAACCATTCCTTTGGTCAAATGTAATTTTTGGGTTGCCCAACATGCATATATTACAAAATGGTTGATTTATGTTGTTTACTTATACTGGTTTGTTGTTTTATGTCTTGCAATATTGATGATAACCGGTTAAAATAGCTTCTTCTTGCTAAACACGCATCTCTGTTCAGATAAAGAAAGGCACTTGGAATATCTTTCTTTAGCCACTGATATTGTAATCTGGTTTTGTGAAGGCTAAATTGCGTAGTTTATCATGGCGGATTCGATTCTTTGTCCAAACTGGCTTGGAAGAGAACGAAGTAGCAGCAAAGAAATTTGAGCAGGCTACGACTAAGAGAGGGTACAAACCCAACTACCAAGTGTTCCATCTCAGTTCATTCCACTGATTCTTCCAGGTTGGTCATTGGTTCAGACAAATTTCTGCACTTTCAAATGCATCTCAAACTTGCCGCCAAATGGATAAACTCTTGTTGACTTATGAGATGGTCAGCTGTTCACTAAGTATTTATTCATGTTGTATAATCAATTTTGTTAAGGCTGTGGAATTCATATTTTTTTAAATGTTTAAGCTGTTCTAGTCAATTTAGATGATGAACTTTTGTTCTAGCAGAAGAAAATGCCTGATTCTTTCCTAGAATTGCTGTTGTTCACTTTACTACTCTTTGAATGAAGTATCGTATGGGTATAGAACAACTTGACACAGATGAAAAATGCTCTTATAGAAGCTCGGGTGCATTGCTCTATTATTTCGAATGCTGCTTTTTTTATCTATATGTTATGTTATTTATAAAATTAGCAGCTATTATTATATGCATCTTTTCGACGTGATTATCATTTTGTTTTTGTTGTGTAGAAAATTTTGGTTCCAATCAGTGTTGCCAACTGGTTCGGTTGGTCAGGGTTTTAGAGGACCCAAACCTGACCCGTTACGAAATCCTAGACCCAAACGCAAACCCGAACACGAACCTGAACCAAACCTGAATATGCTTTATTCAATTTAGACCTGAACTTGAACCCGGGCCTGATATGGAGCTAGTTGAGATAGTTGAGATGGTAGGTATATATATAATATATTAACAAAGAAGCGAGACAGTTGAGATAGTAAGTATACATCTTGATGACTTCAAGGTTGTGAGTTCAATCCACATTACTTTTAATCGAACTAGGTTCGAGCTCGGAAAAATTAAACAGTTGAAGTGTATTTGAACTCGTGTTGAGTTCAAACATATAAAGATATTCAGGTCGAACTCGAGCATGTATGTTCAAAACTTGTTCGATCTCGAGTAAATTTCGAACTATTCGACCCGAGTTCAAACAAAAATTGAACTCGGCTCAGCCATACTAGTTCCAATCAAATGCTTATGAATTTTAAATGTTTCTTCATAGGAGTAATTATGTCAATATCAATAGCCAAGAATAGCACCATTTCACTTTCACCATCAAGTTGCATGTTGGCTTGTCTCACTTTTTGCCTTTCTAGGTGTACTTGTGTGATCTAATATAAAGTAACATGCTATGTATCGGAAAATATTTGAATATATACTTGAGACATGTTATAAAATTTACTTTTAAATATTTAAATAATAACATTTTTGTGAGGTACATTCAAATTATAATCAATACTTATTAGAGTAAGTTTCATTCATTAATGAGGGTATATTTATAGATTTACAAATTGAGTTAATCATTTTCAAGAAATATGATATGGACTTCTTAGTTTGTACTCGGATCATGTCATTATGTATGACACAAGAGAACCTATATTAGACTAGAAATGGGCCTATGGAAATTAGGGAAGTGGGCTACGTTAGACTAGAAATGGGCCCATGAAATGAGAGAAGAAAGTGATTGGTTGACAAAATTTGTTAACGTGAATTAGAATTCGATAATTATTAAATTGGTTTCATCCAATACTTTGTAGAGGAAGATGTTAGATATTAGTATAAATTTTTCATTAAGATTAACCATTTTGAAAGGATGGCATAGCCACATAGACACTTACTTTGCACATTTTATTAATTTTTAACTCACGTTTTATATTAAATTTATATTATTATTTTTAAAACAAATAAGACACATCAGATACAAGTTTGGTGGGTTGTATAAATGAAATTGCTGTATTATTCAGATTTGGATATCGAATAATTGAATTGAGATTAGATACATATATTCGATGTAAACCCAACTTTACCCACAGTTTAAAAACTTCAAACTCAGACTTAATTTGACATATTATGAAGTGAAATTAACTCAGATCTACGGCAAGCCGACTTGGAGTTTTTTTTATTAAATTTTTAATTATGTAAATAAATAATTGTATGGAATTATTATATATTGTTCTTTTGATATTAAAAATTAATAAATATGTAGTTTACATGTATTACTTAAAATATTGATTTAAATAATCTAAAAAAAGATAATATATTTTAATAACTTTTATGACTTAGACTCCTCGAGTCAATTATAAAATTATTCATAAAATTTGATTCAACTAGGTGTGGAGTTAATTCGGGTAGTTTTTAGAATAAAAAAAAATTAAAATTACTCTAGCTCCATGGTCAGTCAAACTGCATACTGGGCCATATTGGCTAAGGGTCCAAGGAGAGGTTGGGTCACATGTTGGCATGTGGAACCATGTGTACATTTGGAGGAGTAGACCCATCAGATTCAAATGTTACATGCATGCCATTACCTCATGTGAACAATTTCACGTGCAAAGGGTACCTCCTCCCTCCCCGTATTACAACATTGATTAATTTATATACATACTTGATGTCTGCAAATAATTGTTTATTCCATTTATGTTATTGTATGTGTCATAACGACCCGCCTATTTGCACCCACGGGCCAAATGTTATAACATAAAATTAGAGTGCCTTAGAAAATAAGTTTTCTCTTAATTTATCACCATAAGCAAAGTATTAATTAAAGGTTTAAATTTTAAGTTATGTCATAAAATAAAATATTAGATAACAAAAGTCTAAAATCAACTCAGGTTTTAAAAACAAACTGAAATCTCACTGCTATGATGACAGACTTGAAGTATAATAACAATTAAAGTAAAAAAATTAAGATTGTAATAATAAAGTCCTTTAGTTATCCCTGACGGTAACCCATTCGTCCATACTCGTACTTATAGAGCCAATTTCACATTAGTGATAAAAATATTAAATTGTATAATCACAATAAATAAATCAATATATTCCATAATATTATTAATCAAGTATTTTAGTGATTATGACATTATATTAAGCTCTAATTATCTCGGGAGGGATGACTGCTCCATCCACCTACAATGTACGTGCAGACACTCTACGTGACTCATGACATGTAGTTTTTGATATTCGTCATTAACCCAATTTCTCGTTATCATAAGTGCATAACTATTCGTCTTGTCCTATTGCACCCTATTACCACTTTGGACGTGAGGGAAAATATTTCATTTTTCAAATAATTTTAAGGGTGCGGCATTGTGGCTGACTAAGTTAATTCTTTAACCTTTGTTGCACTTGGCACATAGTGGTAGAATTTAGGTTCAAGCCGACTAGGGCTGTAAAAAAGGTATATATAGCATTTCAAGTAATTATATGAACTTGAAAATCTGATGAGGTACCCGCAATTATGACACACAATCTTAATATGAACGAGACAATAAAATTATACATAAGTATAATTTTATACGAGGAAAAATATATGTAATAAAATGACTTAACTATACCATGAATAAAACTCGATAAAATAAAGTATGCAGCATTCAACAATATTAAAATTTAAATTTCCAACATTTACAACAAGTCGAGTGAGATAATTAATTATTCACATTATGTAATTATATAAGTCTAACCTTAGAAGATTTAAATTAAACATTCAACTCCCAATTCACAATTAGCCACCGATAAATAATTACTAACTTCCTAGTATGTATTTAATTACTATATTCATGTATTTTCTTTTATCGCAAAATATTCATTTTGGACATGATAAAGAAACCAACATAATCTTATAATCACTTAAAGATCATATTTTTAATTTTTTGATTAAGGACATTTAATACACCACAAATAATAATTATATTAAACACATATTAACAATATTTTACTTAATTATGAGACTAATATTTTAACTGATTACTCGATTATCATACCATTATTATTAATACACTAAATTACTAATCCTTCGGTACACTAATATTCAATATAATACTAATATTAATTTACATACAATATGAATCATGAATTAATGTTAATAATATTTATCATAATACAAAACAGTAATAATATTAATATTAATTAATACAAACAAGTAAATTAAGCACATTACTAATAAACACTAAGCACAATGATTCATTAATCAACAAAACAATGAGAGGCAGAAAAATAAAATAAAAGCAGAATGTCAAAAGGAAAAATAAGTATAACTTCCTACTCACAAATTCATGAAAAGAGATGAAGGGACAAGAGATCATCCACCCGCATGAGAAGCGTGCACATTGAACAAGAAAAATTTAGAGATTTTCACAATCAAAAGAAATAAAAAAACAAAGAAATATATGCATGAAGGAGGGGGGGGCACAAAAGAGGGGGAAAAAAAAGGATACCAAACAAGAGGGAAGGTAGAGGAGAATAAGAGGTTGATGCCAGAAGGAAGGGAAACAAGAAGAAGAGGTGGTGACAATAAAAAACATGAAGACTCATCCAAAAGGGTTTTAACGTGCCTAGTGCCTAACTCCCCTAAAATCTCCCTCATATCCTATAATGCTCAATAGTCCTTATCCACCCATAAGGCTTAATCTACTCAATCTCTACAAAACTCTACTACCTGGTAACCAAAATGACTAGCCACACTAGTTAGACCTTAGCCACCCGTAGCATCTACTTGATCAATCCAAAAGAATTAATAATTATTATAATTTTTTATTATTATTTTAGTAAAAATTAACTAAGCAAGATTTGGAAGACAAGAATTTAATTAAATAATATTTAAGAGTTGTTCTAAGATTTACAAAACCTTAAATAAAATAATCTAGTTATTTTCGGGGTTTTATAATCTCTTTTAACTTATGAATTTTTATCCTTGAAAATATATTAGGGTCATAAGGAGAAAATTACTCAATCATCTAACTTCTAGCTTAAACTATCTTAGGCATTCTTTTCATGATGCATTGGTAGACTTATAACTAGCTATATACAAGTTAATTCAAATATCTTTATATTTTTCGACACAAGTTCATTTAGCAAAATCACAATTTATAATTTTTTTCACTTCTACTTTGTGATGGTTGAACACGTGAGTCATTTTGATTCATTTCTTCACTACTTCTACGTCCTAAAGCAAAATTGTTTAAGGACATTTGAAAAGTGGATCCTCCGTTGCATTTGAGTATATATCTTTATGCTTCATTGATGTTCATGTTTCCCATAAATCCATATCTTGTAACATAGTCGACTACAATTAATTGGTACATTTTTTTCTCAATTTAAACATTATCATTCATATGCATAGTTAAAGTGGGGCATACTAACTTTGGGCCAGGTTGTCACAAATGATATCAAAACAATGTGGTTTAGATGGTGAGCTAGCTATGGGCATTGACTAAGTTGGATTGGGAAATCTCTTAACTTAGTCTAATATGTAATAACTATTGAGGTAAGATCTCGTTTGTAAGTGAGAATGAATTATATATTTTCAACTTTAATTAACTTTTTGCGAAGAGATGACTTGGGCCTATTATATTTCACTTTGGCTAGGTCTTTACATCATGTGTTAATATATTTATATAATTTGGAAAGCGATCTTGAATATCACAACGAACTCCAACCGAAAATCTATCAACGACTACAACCAAATTAATGACTAAACCAACATTTCGTTATGGTCGGCGCACATCCAATTATATATTGTTGAACTGAACCAATAAAATATATGTCAATGAAATTAAAAATACATATATTCAATGAGCATGTTGTATATGATTATATACGTTATTTTTGTATCCTTTAATTTGTATATATATATATATATATATGGGTGGAAGCCGGTCAAAGACTCATATATCATATTGTTATAATTAATGTAATAAGAGGTTGATATTCTTTTGTAATTATCTATGTATGTTAAACGAAGAAAAATATATTCTATGTTTAGTGGTAAGAAAGTATATATAAATTACCAAACATATTATATTAGATCATTTCCTTTCAACTCTTAAAGATATATAGTTTAAAAATTCATAAGTTAGTTTTGTTTTTTTGTTCAAGGAGTCACAGAGTCGACTTGGACTCAAACTCATCACTTAGCTCAATGTGCAACATAACGAGCTTAATTCATTTCTTTAAAAGTGGTTAATCAAGTTAAAAAAATCTATAGTCCATTTCCATTTATAAACAAAATTTTATTCCAGTAAATATTAGATGTGAAACTAAGTTGAGGGATCTCAATCTACCTACCTTCAAAAATTTCGTTTCCAAAATTCCTACACTTGACCTGTTGGTAGCCTCAGCCAACGTTTTTTGGCCCGTGACCAGCAACTTAGCCAACGTCCCTAATCTAGCCTACTATATAATACAGAATCAGGTTATTTTGATACTACTTATAACGACCCAACCATAAGTACAATGTAATGAGCATAAGTCATTTCTTTAAAAGTGGTTAATTAAGTTAAAGATCTATAACCCATTCTTATTTATAAACATGATCTTATCCCACTAAGTATTAAATGTGGAATTAAGTCAAGGGATCTTATAATATACTTGATTTATTATAAAATGATCTAGAAACATAGTAATTTGAGTACAATTCAATTATGTTGATGACAATTTTTTGTGCTTAACTTTGTAATCAGGATCTTGCAATTGATCTTTTGTGCTTAATTTTATATAGATGTTATTTTCAAAGATTTCCTCCAAATTTTTTATTTACAATTTGAAAGTTGCCTCATAAGGCAAGGCATCCATCCTGATCAAAATCTTCTTCTTACTTGATGGATCTTATAAATTAGCATTGGAATGAAATGATAAACCTTATTTTATCAGGTAGCAATATATCTCATTAACAATATTATTTACATGCACTATACTAATCAAAGAAAAAAATGGACTATTTTAATACATCCCAACCAGGTAAGTTAATGCTAAAATTTTAAATTAGCCGATTAAAAACTTCAAATTGAGTTTACAATATTAATTATTAGATGAACAACATATAGGATCCTGCCCATCAATATTAAAATTAATTTTGAAGAAATCAATGGGACCCACCTGATCAATGTGGAAACATAGGAAGTGGGGTGCGGGTCCGTTTCGGTAGGACCCATTACCATCTCCAAATGGGCATGTATGTTCCCTTGTGAGGAATATGACACGGTGTCCGAGTCTCTGCTAACGTCCGAGTTATTAAACTTATCTTTCAAGTATGGACCGTATGATCAAATTAATTTACATCGGTTAAAATATAATTTGGGCTTGGATTGGAATTAATTGTTGACCTTAGAATATTATTAATATTTACTTGTAGTTAGGGGTGTAAATGAGTCAAGTCAAATCGAGCAGGGATGTGTTTGAATTTGACATGATTTTTAGCAAGCATGTTTAAGCTTGTTTGAATATCTGACGAGCTTTGATGTATTATGGGTTGAGCGAGTTCGTCCAAAGTTCATGGTGTTTAAGTTTGGCTCATGTTCGGCTCACTATGTTTTTAAGTTGAGCTCGAACCAAACGAATATTTGTGCTTGGTCGTGCTCGACTTATATAGAATCAAAAATTTCTTTCCAATACTGTATAAGTTCAATGTGACCTCAATAACATTGACGAGCCGAGTCGAGCAGAGTATTTTTCGAGTTTGAACACATTGAGTTTGAGTTTGAGTCAAATCAAACCAAACACTCCTTAGCTCAAGCTATGTTCATTATTTAACGAGTTATCCATTTTGAGCCGATCATTTTTCAAACACAAAATTAATGAGCATGAGTTCAAGCCAAATCAAGCCGAACATAATATACTTGTGAGCAGGTTTGGCTTGTTTACATACCTATTTATAATCAATTCATATATTTTATAAATATATACACAATGTGGGTAGATGCTTGTCAATTAAATTGAAAAATTTTCTCAAATCGATTTCGTTCTTTATAGTCATAGAGTCAAAGTTCGTGGATGACTCTAATAATAAATTTTGTGATTGGCTTCTCAAATCAGACAAAACTATTATTAAAATATGTTATTTTGTGATTTACTCCCTGAGTCCATATTAATAATTTGTTTTATCAATTAATACTTTAAAATAATGTAAGTAATATATGTAATTTTCAAAGAGAATTGCAATGTATATAAATATTACATGAATTTTTTTTGTTAGATTAAAAAATTAATACAAAATTATCAATACTCGATTTGGAGTTGACTCCATTCTAAAGCCTGTTGGATTAAATCGGAGTTCGAATTTTTTGATCTATACAGGCAGACAAGTCTATGAGCATTGAAAAAAGAAGTGATAGGATTTTTCATCAGTATTGCATGTATTTTTATTTAAAATGTTATCTCAAAATGCATTAAACAAATTGTTCTGCATGCATTTGTAGATAATTAAGTAGCTCCTACTTCTAATTAAGCTCTTGATGAGTCTAATTTACAATGTTAAAAATGACAAGTATAATTAGGAGCCAACAGTATGCAGGTATGAATTAAAGTTCCAATATTTTCTTGTGGGTACCTCATCTGATGCATGTGATAATCACATGTAGACCATCTTGAATATGTTATCTTGTGACTGCGAATGATTTTTCCGCAAGATGGTGTGAAGGTCACACATAAATAATTGCAGCAGGTCCACATTTGATCAAGATTTGGCTTCTGATCATGAAATATATATCTGAGGTCTTTCCTAAGTTTGTGGTATGTTCCCCATGTCCAAGAAGTTTGTCCAAGATTGACAAATAACTTGTGTGGTGATCTGTTCATGTCTCTAATGGAGTGTACAAGCACTTATCAGTGCTGCTGTGTTTCTCTTGTAATATGGATAATACTGCTGCATTCAACTGCAACAAAATGGTGCTGGGAACAAGACAGGAGTTAGTAGTATTCATTTTAAGAGCCCAAACTTGTTTATAAAGATCATCTTACGTCGAGCAAGGTTTCGAGACAAGGACGTGACTGCATGCAAGCGTTTCATGGAAAAATTTTCTAACTCTCTTTTATACCTAGATGACAATTATGATAATTGAATGGCATGTCGAATATTCTCGTAATATTATGATCTTGATTCACATTCTTAATTTTAAATTGTGTCTTTTAATTTCTGTTTCTTAAAAAAACCCGCATGATAAGATTTGAGCTTTTATCTAAACTTGGTAATTGAAGCTGCCCTTTTCTTTTATTTAGTCCATGTATACAAAACTTTACGTACCCACCACACAATTACCTCATGTTAATTTACACTATTCAAGCACAAAACTGAGCAACTTTGTATAAATACGTAAAACAAATATATAACTTGGAGCGAGACAAATTAATATTTAGATTTAGAGAGCGTATACCTATATATATATATATATAACACACACACACATACATAAAAGTCTTATCAAATAATTTTTTTTTCCAAACTAACAACAATCTTTTTACTTTTGAAAAAATAAAATTATTTGCTTTTTAAACTTTATATTGCTTTCTATAAACTTTTTCCTGTAACTCATCTCTTTTATTCTCTAGTTGCTTCTCCATGCATATAGTGGGCAGCACCAAACCTTCTCTTCTTTACCTACAAGGTAGATATATGTTTGACATCGAAATGTGGTGACAATTTGCCATCAAAATCTATCCCCGAAAGTCTTTGGTGATAAATTGTCACTTTAGACCGTATTCAATTTGTTGTCAAACCTGGTCTCACCGAATTTTTGGTGACATATTTAGTGACAAATACCCAATTGTCACCCAAATTACGACAGAAAGTGATTCTCTGCAAGTGTGAGTTGTAAGCCAAATAGAAACCTCCTGATCAGAGATGTCCCACATACCTCCACACGTGCCCGCAGAAATTTAACCTGCATGGCCAACCTTGTACGTAAATTTTCATCCCATGAAAACATGACACCCAAGCTGGATGGCATTAGTATATTTCAATTTTTTCCCCAAACAAGCATCATGAGAATATTTATTATCCAAAAAAAATTGTGAGAATGTTACCAGAATAATAACGCATACAAATATTTTCCCCTCAAAATGCAACACATTCAACATTTGTGTAGAAGCCTCAAACGACAGCACAGTTTGTAGATTGGTCACCGATAAAGTCCGGCGAAAAAACTCTCCTACACAGAGAGAAACTGTACATAGTCCAACACTCCGAATTCCACAGTAAAAATGGATTCGAGTGCTTTTAATTACACTAATATAATCATGTCATCAACTTCTGAAACACTCAGAAGCAAAAAGAGACCCAACATGATCAAGAACAGCTCACAAGCAAAAATTAGACACCAATTATTGGCCTTCCCCCTTTCATCACCGATCCGATTCTGAATGGCCGGAGGACGGTAATCGAAAAACCCATTTGGGCAGCACTTGCACCCACCTTCGTGGAGCCAAGTCCATGGTGCACCACTTCCGACCTTCTTCTCTTCCATCAACAAACCTCTTGAGCCTATCAATGGCAAGGCCAAGAGTTTTCTCAGACATGTTCGCGAAGCAGATTCTGAACCAGCCCGGCTCGCTGCAATGGCAGGAAGACCCCGGGGAGATGTTGAGGCCGACCTCATACAACACCTCCTTCCATAGCTTGATCTCCCCTCTACCTGCTTCGAGCTCATCAAGTGCTTCATGTCCACCCAACAGAACAGCCCCGCGTTGCTGTCGAGGCACCTGATTCCGATGCCGGCGAGGCCTTCGACGAGCTGCCGATGACGCTGCCGGAGCCGGCGGCGGTTATCGGCGAGGTAGCCGGAGCTGAAAATCTTGTCTCCCAGCATTAGGCCGAGTAGGTGCTGGGTCTGGGACGAGATGAGGCCAAAGCTCGACATCTTCGTGGCCGCCGCCACCACGGCCTTGTCTTCGGAGTAGATTGCGCCGACCCGGAAGCCGGGGAGCCCGAGGTCCTTGGAGAGGCTGGTCACAATGTGCACCCGTCCATGGAGCTCCGGCTGCTCGCGCATGGCCTCGGAGAGGGCCTCATAGACGCTGATAAAGTCCTGGGAGGCGAAGGTGGTGCCGGCGTAGATCTCGTCGGCGACGAGGTGGAGGTCGTGGGAGGCGACAAATCGGAGGAGGCGGTGGAGCTCCTGCCGGGTGGTGGTGGTGCCGAGGGGGTTGGAGGGGTTGGTGAAGAGGACCCCTTTCACTTTGAGGTTACTTTTGTGGGCGTATTTGAGTGCAGCTTCTAGTGCAGTTTGTGTTATCTTGAAGCCATTGTAGCTGTGGCATTCAATGGGGACTATCTCCACTCCTGTCCTCCATTTTAGGTCTCTATCAAACCTGCAGTGTTTTAGTGTTCATAGAAACCTCAATGAAAATAATCATATAGGTAATCTTTATGATAGAGGGCATAAATTTTTACCCTTATTAATGGCATTACAGACCTCACTTGACAAATGCATGTGGCTTGATGTTTATGATCCATGCCTAGCTATGGGCGTGTATGCATATATATGCAATATTTATAAAAAACTAGGTCGTTATATATTAATAACAAAGAGAAGTATAAATTAGCTAAAGTGGTAATTTTTATTTAGTTATAATTAGTTGAAGAGATGTATTGAAAGAACCAGAGGGAAATATTATACAAATTGCAAACTCGAGTTTTGGGGAATTAATTACATAAAGACTTAAAAAGTTAAGAATGGCTAGAGTGTCAAATATGAGGAATTAAATTACGTTTATTTGTATCATCCTTTCATTTACTATCATTATCGATTGGCTAATCTATATATGAAATATTGTGTTGGTTTGATGAGATGTCAAAGATTTGCCAATCATGAAGTTCTATAAATTAAATCTACTATAAAATTTATAAGAATAGGTAGAAGTATATAATTATATATGGAGGAGAGGATTTTAGTGTCAAAATGATATATGGAAACTGTAAAATAGGTGTTTCTCTTACCCAGGATAGTAAGGCGTGGGGACGAGGAAGGCATCGCCGGGGTCGGCGAGAGTGAAGATGAGGGCCTCGTTGGCCGAGGTGGCGCCGGCCGTGAGGACCAGGTTGTTGGGATCAAACCTCACTTTGTTGCCCCTAATCTCAGACATCATCTCAGTTAAAGCCTAGCATGAATAAAAAATCATAAGATCTACCGTATAACAAGTATATATATATATATATTTAGTGATATGATAAAAAAGGTAGTGTAACCAAGGTGAGAAATTCAGAACTTACATGTTTGAAAGCAGGCAAGCCATGGTAGTCTTGGAATAATGCAATCTCTCTAAACACTGATCTTCCATCTTGCTTGAATGTAAGAGCTTCTGGGTTTTCCTCTAGCCATGATTCTAGTAGGTCGAAGGAAAGCTGCAATATTTTCGTATCCAATTATTTTCTATCTTTTATCAATATTATCATCTTGAGCTGTACATTTGATGCGCTTGATGTATATATATGTAGTACCTGATTTTCTGCAAGACCCATTTGAATGATCCCATTGGGATTATCAATGTGGTGGTAGGGGTTCCTCTCATACTCCTGCCATCCCAAGAAATATGAAGAGTCCTGCCCATGTGAGTTGCACCTAGCTTTTCTTGATAGGAGCTGTTTCACCTTCATGGTGGTGGTCTAACAAGCTAGAAGAGGAAGCACAAGAAGAACCCCAAAAGAAAATTCAAATATAGTGGTATCAATGCAAACAAGGGTTTTGAGAGGGTTTGAAGGAGTGAGGAGTGGGCATGGATGCCAAGGAGCTTATATAGGCCAAAGCTGGGATGACCAATTTGAATGATAACACTCAAAACACTCACTATTAATTTCCAATATGGTGAAAGTAAATGTCAAATGACTCCCCCTCTATCTATGAAAAGCTGTTACTCAATCTGACTAATTAAGCTCTTATCAACTCTCACGAGGCAAAGCAGTAAAAACCCTAAATTTTGCATACCCATTTCACAACTAATTGCCTTCTAGTAAACTAATCCATCAATGGTGGTAAAATTACCCGTAAAAATATACATTAGCCTCTTATATGTCCTAAGTTAATCTGTGAATATCACCGTGTATTTTAACATTTACGATTTAAGAAAACAAGAAAAATCAATTTCTAATCCATAACAATGTGTTAAGATTTAAGAAAACAAGAAAAATCAATTACTAATCCATAAATTTTACAATGTGTAAATCAATGAGTTACAAAGAGCAGAATAGTAGGATCAAGAGGTAATATATGCTTGTATACAAATAAATGGGAAATGTTGGTGATGTTGATGCAGCCGACCAAATCCGGGGAGGCCATGACACTACAGCAGGGCCGGGCCAGGGTCTGCCTCCGGCAAGGTGGCCAGAGGGTCCGCCGGCCGCCTGGCCTCTGTCTATATAACCAGCCGCCCCACATATAATAATATATATATATATATACACACACAAGGGGATATGACTACTATTAATTCATTTTCATCTTGTTGTGGGTTTTCCTATAATGAGTAGTACTTCGATTATAACCCAGAAAATATTAATTGTGAAAAAGAAACAACTGGATTTTTATTCAAGAACATTATCAATACAGATTTATGTTCTTGTTATTAGGTAGAGAATACATATTAAAATTTTGGGCGAAGTTAAAAAGTGAAAATTTTTATTATTAGTTAATAGCGAAAATCCTGATCAGGCTAGTTGGAGGATTAGAATAATAACTTTCAATAATTTTATACGATTTTTTTATATAATTTATTTCCTGGAAAAATTAATCAATCGAAACTTTGTAGCATTTTTTCTAGATTCTTGGATGTGTAAATGTTTAATCCGATTATTGATTAATTTTACATGTTTAGTTTGTTAAGTAGTGCCAAATTAGTGACTTGGGAGGTGAGGAATTAATCCATAAAATGCGTTCAGATCTTTGTCCTAGACTTATTCCTTGGATTTTTTGATTAATTTTCTCAAATCCACAATAAAAAAATGCTTTTTTTTCTACCCCTTATTAAAAAACAGCGAAAAAACTTTCAAATTTTACTACAGTTCATTAAATTCCACAGTTACCATGAAGAAAAATATAATATTATATTTATGTTTATAGCTAAACATGTATTGATTTTTCCCCTTTTTTTCCATGCCTAAAACCGAAGAGAAAAACACCTCACTTTTTGCTATCTCACTTTTCTCTACAATTTTATCGTGTATTTTAAATTTATTAAACTATAAAAGAAACTTAATTTTTTTGCAATCTACTTGTTCTTCAATTTAATTTGATTACCCAGTTTGGCTCAAAAAGCTAGCTCATAATTATAAATATAATATGCCTTGTATGCTTAAACGTACTTAGTAATACATTGTGCTGCGAACTAGAATATTCATGATTTTTCACATTAATTTCTTCCTCAATATATAACTAGGAAGTAATTAAACTGTTGGTGTAAATTCATTAGGATATTAATTAATCACCATACAGAACAGACATTCACCAACCCCTTGCATAACTGGCTAGCTTGTGCCCTAATTGGATATCTAGTTTTGAACTTTTAAGTGGATTAGTAAAAATTATTAATTAAATTGTTAATTAAAAATATGAATTTCAAGCATAAAGATCAAATAAGAAAAATGGTTAACACTTAACTATTAAGCTTGTCTCATTAGTGAAACTCGTATTTACGATTACTGTTTTAAGCTACTTAGGCAAGATATCACGGAATGTGTAGCTTATGTTAGAGGGCAACCACAATTTTATAGATAGACAATAAGATTAACTATAACGACCTTCGATTTTAAAGATAAACGTCTATAATTGATTGAGAAGATAGTCGTCTATACTATTTGTTTTGGTAATTTTATTTGTTGAATCTCTTACTTTTTGTCAGACTAGGCTTTTTAATTCCCTTTTTATTAAAAATGGATTTTAAACTCACTAATTCCTGTAATTTCTTCTATTTATCACTTTACTCCTCTACTCCATTCGTCTTAATCATGATGATCAAGTCACAAAGTGGTAGAGTTAAACCATTCTAATCAGCTATGGATTAGCTCAAAATCATTGAAATCAGGTGAAAACTCGTCATGTCATGTTTGGAGCCCTGGTACCCAAGATTAATGTCAAATTTAATGTAATCTATGTAAGGGATGACATGCTAAGTGACCAATAATGTGATCCATGCCCCTAATAATGAGACAACTTGCCTTTCACCAACTCCGGCGAGGGCGGGCCACCGTTGCCGGCTTCCTCGAACCTCCGACACTGTGGCGCATTTCACAGCAGGGCATATTTATTGTGTTTTGACCTGGGTCGGCCCTGGGGGTGTTACAATCTATGACCTGGTAAGTCTTGTCCCTTTCTTAAAAAAATATTGACAAAAATCCATTTTGTTTGGTGATGGTTATCATATATAGCTTAAACACAATGAAACGTAATTAATTAGTAAATAATCATAATTGGGTTTTCTACTACCACATTTATTAATCAAGTTTTTGGACAACTTAACCTTAATTACACCTAATATATGCATTAACCTTGTAAAACATTTGCTGGCAAAGGAATGCTAGAACAGACCATGCAAGTCTTGGCATTTGGATGCTTTTGAGCTCCATGGAGACAAACCAACTGATATTGCTAGCTCATCAAAGTTGGAACTAGGATTATCTGCCTTTGTCTATTTTGATTAGAATACTTAGTGAAATTTTAAGGAATGCATGTGAGTAATTCTAATCTAAAATAAAATTATTATAAACACATTAACTTGGTTGACTTAATTTTAAGGATAGAAGGGGTGGACCCATGTATGTTTATGTCTATTAATGAATGGGACCAAATAAGAGCAAGTATAATTGAACTTGTATTGCAATGAGTTGTGGTGTAGCTAGCCTAATTATAATATACAATCATCAAAGATTTTAAATTAACCTTTAAATTTTGTCCATTTGAGAAGTGTTTATTTGAAAATGATATTTGTATTCCAATTGGATCAATCTCCAGTATTAGCTACAAGACAATTTTGGATTTAACTATTATGAAAATTTGACGGATGGTGTTGAATTGCTTGAGTAGTCACATTTTTTCATGTTTGTCGTATCAAAATAAAAAATATATCATCACAACAATCTTTTCTTGTCAAATTTGTCTGTGCATATATGGCGTTTTCTAGCTACTAGTTTATTATGTTCATATTATGTTTTGACCTAAATGCCCAGAATCCCATGCAGACTATATATAATCCCAAAAATATCATGATACTTCGAGTATATGAAATGTATGAGTCATATGTTGTACGTACTTTACTTTATGCATAGTTGTAAATATCGGAATTAGATGTTGAATCAGATTGAAAAGGTAGTCATTGAATCGGGCCGATTCATAAAAAATCGAACAAGAATGAGTTCACTTGAATCAATCATTTATTTCTTCATCCTTGTCCCCTGCATCATTTTAAAATATGTTGTTAGATTATTATTGGTTGTATTTATTTTATTAAATTTTACTATATTTTATTTTGTATTTTTAAGATTTATTTTATTATTATTGATTCGAGTAAAGAGCGAGTCAATTTTTATTATTTAGACTACCCCTTTACAAAGCTGCCCCTTTTATGAATTGCCGCCATTCAATCACAACCACCCCGGCCCCTGCCCTGGTTGCCCTCGACCCCCGTTGCCCCGCCCAGCTAGATTCTCCCCTCCCCGGCCTAGTCTCCCCAGCCGCCCGGCTGCTCCCGCCAGCGTCCTGTCCCCCCTTCCGCCGGGTGCCTAGCCGCGGTCTCCACCTACTACCCCAATCCCCCTCGGCACCCGCTACCCCCTGCCGGCCCATCCCCTGCTGCCCTGCCCACCCCCTCGCCTCGTCTCCCCCTCTGCACCCTCAATCGGCCGATTTTTACCCGAGTCGACTCACGTGAGAATCGGCTTGAATCAACCAGAATCGAGTAATTCTTGGTCCGATTTTTCTGCATAATGATTCGCCCTAATTTTAACCCGATTTTCTGCCGAACCGAGTTAAATTGGCCGATTCCGAGTGGAATCGGCCGATTTTGCAACTATGACTTTACGAGAAAATAATACGAGAGATTATTTCTAGTTTTAAAATTTTTATCTCAACTCTTAAAAAAAATCTTCAAGTAGATACAAATTTGACATATTAAGATGACTTTATATTGAAATAACACAATAAAACCATAGTCTATAAGATACATGCACACAAATATTGATAATGTGACCTTTGGTAGCTGGACCCATATTGGCAATACAGTAGTGTCTAAGTTAGTAAGTTTTTGACAATCAATGCTAAGAATAAATAAAAATCCTTTTTGTTTTGTTGGGCATGTCTCCAAATAATTAAGCCAGAAGACTTGATAATTAGGAGTTAGATGATGACTACCATTGGCGAAAATCAGTCTCCAATCTTTCTAATCCTTCTAAATTGATGTCAGAATAGAAATATTCAACGTGATCACCCATGCAAGAATGAATGCATAACTAAAATATTTAGAACAGTGTCGACGTCTATGCACTTGGATATAGCTAGAACAAGCTTCACTAATTTGCTAGTGCAATGTGATCTAATTAATTTCAGGCTCTACAGCTCGTCAATCGAAACCTCCATCTACCAACTAACCAGCACAGGCTATTTAATTACTAATGATCTCGTTACAATTGACTTGAGTGCAAGTGGGATGTTTACACTTACGGATAATTGATGCATTCAACGATGAAAAGGATTGCACATCAAGAAGATCAATGCAGCAGCTAGGAGCTTACATTTGCATGGATGTTACTTAACTGTTTTAATCATGTTCTTAATCAGATCACAGGATCTCAAAGTATTGTAGTTTTTAGCCTATGGGTTGGAGTGTAATGTTTGATTTAAAGATGACGCACACAATATAGAGATACTTGTTTTTCTCCAATAATGGAGTTATCGATCATGTAAGTGAGCTTTGTTCTTATGTATGCATGTGTGTGTTATATATATATATATATATGATCATCGACTTCTCATTATTGAAAACAACCTGACAGAAAAATGCTCCACATATGTACATGTCTAATTAGTAAGAAAAACATGAGTCTTGCAGCTACGTGTTGTTCCCCTATATATTAATCCTTCTTTAGTTTAAACGTCAAAATAAAATTTATTAATCATTCTTTCATATATATACCATTTACTAATTATTATGATCTTAATGTTGGGTTAATCAAATATCAATTTTGGGGGTAACGAGTGACTTGTATATAGACTAATGAAAAAACCTTATCACTTGAGATATATTTTAAATTAAGAGAAACGATTGACATTTATTACAAGTCCTTTTAGAGGCTCATAAAGCCTAACAATGATATCAGTGTTTGGTTGGTTTTGATGTTACCTCGATTTGCCTCATGTATGTCAACCGGGTTGAATTAGAGCATCTTGAAATTTCACTATAACATGTGGATTATAATATGTGGACCTAATATGATGTATGAAGGGGGAATTAGTGGGTTAATCTCATATTAGCTTCGGGATAACTAGTGACTTGTATATAAGTTAATAAGAAGCCTTATTCTTTAAACTAGTTTTTAGATTAAAAGAAGTCTATGAAACTATTTATGCTAAGGATATTCTTTTCAACTTTGAGCATGGACAAACAACTAAAGTTTGACGCCTAAGAGGGAATTGATCCTTTAATATTAATCTTAATACCTAGTACTTTTATATATTAATATTGTGTTACTATATAAAAATTATGAACAATCGATGTTAGCAACAACCCAATGCATAAAGCCGAGGGAATTGCGCTTGATGTGGAGAAGAATAACGAGACATTTCAAAAATGATATATGGTTTTACAACATTTACTTATTAATTTTGGACGTAAACATATACAAGCATAAGTAATAAGACCAAACATGACGTTGAGCTCACTAGCTATTTCTAATATTAGCAAATTTTTATACTTGGTTCATACAAAATATAACATGTTTTTTAATTTTTTTGTTTTTCTTTTAGATTATAAGGATAAAATCTAATATATTAGTAGAGATGCGTTTATGATCTTTTTGGAATATTTAACACAATTTAGATTAGAATTTGCACACCTAATTGGAGAGAAAGATTCCAAAAATAATATGCACGAGCAACTTGTTAGATTCTAGTCCAATGCATATCGTCGCATTTTCTTTAATATAAGATTACCGTCATCTATATTAGAGCATTCTCTCATCGCATCAAAAATAACATAGATTCTTCTCCTTTAGAGTGCACCAACAAAGAGAGTCTTCAATCTCTTATCATATCGCAAAATCAAATCAAAATTTGTTTCAGAATCAATTTTTTCTCAAAATGTTCAATAAGATAGACCGGAGACAGAGTGTGGAAGAAGTATACTTAGAAACACATCAAGACTCGTCATTTTCCCAGAAAATATGGTTTATGAAGAGAAAACTACGAAAAAATATGACCCAAAATGAAAGGGTGTATGGCTACCGTCCAGGCGCTAGCGTGCAAAAATTCCAACCGCTTAAAGCTTTTGGCTCTGGCTTTATAAACAAAAACCTAACAATCTTTTATTTCGGTTAATTGTTTTTGAGGAAATGACATTGCACTGATGACACCAATCCACTTCTTTTATCTATTTTGAAATGCGCAAACATTAGCTAGTTAGATCGAGTTCATGTCAACGAGTACTTAATTAACGGTGGAAACATGGTTAACCACAGTTAAAAAACCATAAACATATGACAATACTCTCACATATCTTTACTGCTAAGAACTAATTCCTTCTCCGGGGTTTTAACTCCACAACTGTAAGAATAGTGTTTGCCAATATACCCATTATTGTCAGAGCAATTGGTTGGTTCGGGTAAAACCAAACCGAATCGTAAACCAACCAAACCGAAATGAGATTGTTTGGTTAACCAAACAAGAACCAAATTATAACTTATAACCGAACCAACCAAACTGAATTCGTTCGATTTGGTTTGGTTTTAACCGAATTTTTACCGAATAACCCAAAATAATAACCAGCCTCATTTTTTCTTTATTTCCACAACATTACTACCATATAATTGAATTTATAACTGACTCATTAATATTTTTATTATCAACCCATATATTTTTGCTCAAAATAATTAAAGATTTCTTAAAATATTTTTTTGCTCAAAATAATGGTGAATATTTTTGAAGGAATTATTACTAGTTTTATGATGCTCATCTAAAATGTTCAACCTTTTTTTAAAAAATAAGATATCGAATTATTTTGAAGCAAGATGGGGAAAAAATTCTTTGTACTATTTTGATCCATGGTCTTTGAATTTTAAATTTGCACAAAATTTTTCTCTTTTTTGTTAAAAAATAAGGTATTTTAACCGGTATTTAATAAAATATTTTATTTATAATTTCATAATCTTGTTGAACTTGGTTCAACCCATTTAAACGAAATATATTTTATAATCGCTATAAATCTGGTAGATATAATATTTAAAATTATGTTACATATTATAGTGAATTGTTCACAAAATCTTTTGAGGGTTGTGAACTTATCTGGATTGGTTCTCGGGCCATGCACTACACCTAAACACTAGAAAGATTAAGAGTGAGAAAAAATAATTGTTTACTTGTTTGGTGGATGCTATGAAAGCTCACAAGTTCGATTATCTCTTTGTTTTATAATATAGACAAAGATTTATAAGATTTGAGTTTCGACGATAATATCAAAATTTTTAATATTTTTATTGTCATTGTCCGTGCATGCTATTTGGTAGCTCAGTTTTTTTATTGTTATTGTTTGTCGTGAGAATCAGTTTGAACCTATTTGATCCGATCAATTTAACTCGACTTTATTAAAAATTGAGTCAAAATAACATATTTGGATTGAATTGTTATGATCGGTTTTTGAATCGCCCAATTTAAATTAATTTTGATTGATTTATAAATGAATCATCATTATTACGAGATTTTGTATATTTTAATATTTGATAATTATACAATAAACAAGTGTACAATATATGTAAAATATAGGAGAAATCAATTTATAATCTTCTTGTTACTCATATTTTTATCATTATTTATGTATTTAACACTTCAAAGTTTATAAAACTTGTTAAAAAATATTTTATTTTATAATCAACCATAAGTTGATAAAAAGGCGATAGGGGTATTTGGATTTTGGGTATTTGGTTTGAAACAAATTCCAAACCAAATAAACCATAACCAAATAAGAGTATTTTGGTTGAACCAAAATAAAACAAAAAACCGAATCAAGCCCGAACCAAACTACCGAATAGAGTTTGGTTCGATTGGTTTGGTTGGATAACTGAACCATGCTCAGCCCTAATTATTGTTGTGGGCTATCATATATCATGGAAGAATTACATGTATACAACTGTAAAACATGTCCAATAATACATATCTTTTTAAACCTTAAGACAATTTGTAGGCAACATGGGTATTTTTTTACCGACTACATTGAAGGTAATTTCTCGAAATTCAACAGAGATAACAACTGGTATGAGGTTAATCAAGTTAAGAAGAATCCAACCCAGGAATGCAGACAAAGTGCCTGGACCACAACCCAGTGGAGAATGGAGTCAAGCGAGGAGGCAACAAATTATGGGTTGTGTATGGGAAGGGGAGCTCAAGTTGTTGAACAAGAGACAGAGTGTTGGTTCACACTTAGAAGCTGCTAAAATACGGAGGCGCAATATTTGACTCCTCGTCCTGTGACTGCTAGAAACATGCCTCAAAATGTTGGTCACAAGCACCTTATGAACTGTGTTGTCATGGCATTCAATAATGGAGGGACACGTCCATGAGGCTTGTCATATTGTTTTTCAGGACTTAGCTGCTGTGTTTCTATCATGGTGTCATTCATCTTCTTCTCCGATGTGCATAAAACTATGTTTTTCTTTGGAGGGCGATTGGGCGTGAGTATGTACAGTTTGAATTGACGTTTGATACCTTATTATAGCACATTGTAGTTTTATATTTCTCTAACATTGTTGCTATCCAATTCATCTGGCAGAGATCTGTCCTAGAGCTTTGGTTGCATCATAGTATGTGGGGAATTCAGGAATGCTTAGTTGTGCCGAGTTTGTACTTTTATGGATGCGAATGGAAATTTTGAGTTATAAATTTACATGAATTATATTTCTAAATGCTGAAGCAAATAAACCCAAGATTTAATTTCAAAAATCAAATTCTGTTAAAGCATTTATGGCCCACCATAAAATCATGGTTTTAAATCTTCATTTTTGCTCCAAAAAACTCCCCGAATAACTCCACTCTATAAGTTGTCTCAGTGAAGCTTCGTTCATAACTCTATATGACTAATTTTATAATCGGTTCCTTGAGTTAAGTTATAAAAGTTATTAAACATATATAATTATCTTTATTTTAGCTAAATTAATATATTTAAGCAATATAAATCACATATTTATTAATTTCAAGTATAAAAAGATTAATATATACTAATTTCATATTATTATGTATTTATATAATTAAAATTTTACTGCAAATGATTCTGAGTTAATTTGGAGTCCTTTACATTATAACATGCCGAGTCGAGTCCAAATTTTAATATTTTAAACCATGCATGAAATATAGTAGGTCAAGATATCAATCATTAGCATTGTCAATTTGTTTAAGATAGAGCGCCGGCAAATAACTATGAATATGGTAGGTCAAGATATTAAGCATTAGCATTAACTATGAAAATAGAGAGAGCGCCGGCAAAGGATGGACACGACCATTGAGCGGCTTGTGCCATTGGAAGGTGGAGGGAGAGGCTAGCGAGCGCTCGTTATTTTCCAAGGAGCAAAAGGGAAGAAGACTAGAAGAGGGAATCAAATTAGGTCTAAGGCCGTACTTTTTGGCAAAATCGTGAAGGAAGCACACCTACCTTGCCCGACAGATTTCCTTACCATGTTAAATTTTAGGAGAATAGAATGATATTTTATGATAAAGAGAGGGATTAAGTGATGTTTTTACCACAGGTGAGTGATTTTCCCATCTAATTTTAGATGCTATTTTCCCGCGAATTTAACATGTTGGTCATATATGACTCGTATCCTAGCATGAAACTCAAGGAGAAGGTTTTCATCTCTCACAAATCAAATCATCAACATCATGAACCATCCCCCTATCAAAATTAATAATTACTGAACATCAGAGAAGGTTACAGAAATAAAAGTTAACCTTGGTAGAAGCAAAAACTGATTAGCCACAAGAAAATCAGTCATCAGCTGTTCATAGCTTGAATGAGCAGTTCTTGAACTACTTCCTACCATTCATATCAGAACTGCAGGATCAGTATAGAAACTTGTGTAAGCAGAATGTCTTTGCAAAGTATAAATTCCCAATGCTCTTGGATGCAAGTTTCAACAGAAATATGGAAATACTCAATGATTATACATTTAACGTTGGTTTGCAACAAAGTTTTATCAGTAACTAATAAATGATTGTTTTTTTGCAAACAGTTCCACTCAACCAGAAGCCAAACAAAAAAATCAGGCGCCAGCTTCTGGAAACTTAATCTGCCTGCTTGATGCCTCATCAGCTTGTTGTAGAAATTGGTCCCATCCACTGCCTGGACTTGTATCCAAATAGTCGTACGGCACTGCAGTTTTCAACCCAGGGCGAACTCTGCATTGACTTTCAACAATTCTAAACTCCCTCATTCCATTGCTAAAATTATCTTCCAGCTCTTCCCAACTAAACAGCAAAGGTAATGTAAATGCACCATATGGTCCAAAGTCCATTATCTTCACTCTGTTATCTCTGGTTACGTACAAATCAACCACATAATTGTTTGATTCAAATTTAAGCCTGATGTTCTCTTCACAAAAATCCATGATTGTTGCTTCAAGATCAGCCTTTCTTTCAAGGAGGGCAGGATAGAACCCGGTGATTTCCCTTTGGGAGATTCCCACAAGGACACGATCTCGGATAAAGCAACGGAATTCCATCTCAGGTCTGAGTTCAGGATACCATTTGCGAAGTGCAAGAAAGTATTTCAATGGAGGTTTTGGACGATCAGATACATCACAAGAGTCAAAAGCATGGCAAAGGTCATGCATTGCACTGTCTGACGATCGCAAGAGTAGAGCAATTTCAGAAAGGGAAGAACACTTCAGGCTACCACTTGTGGAAATCCAAGCCGCATCTTTTGGGGAACTCCAATTAAGCTTTGGAAAGGCTGCTCCACCTAGGGCCTCAATAGAAGACATAACTTCAGATTCAAGACTGGGAAAACATGGGGCTGCGGGTGAAGACTCTGAACTCCCTTCTGACTTAGTATCAGAACTGACACCTTTTCCCTCCAGAACGAGGGAGTCCTCGTCTAAATCAAGAGCACTAATTCTGTTTGGGAGGGCATCATCACCCAATATTGAAACCGGGAGGAGGAAGGGACCGGATTCATCGAGAAGATAAGATATGAAAGAGTCGGGAAGCTCAAGAATTGAAGTTTTGAAGGAGTGCAATTTAAACAGAGGGTACCACTCTTGAATCTGGCAACGAATAATTTCTTTTGCTTTGATTACTGTAAAACTCATTTGTTTTTCGCCGTTTTGTTCACTTGGTTCATCCATATATCACATTATTTGTCCCTACAAAATGATAAATAAAAGAACATATAGAAAACCTACTCATTAGAAGAGCATAAACGTCCAACTGAGAGTATCAATTATTCAACTAAAATATTAAATTTCATCCTCAAACAACAGGCATTGTTATTTATTGAAGATGGCATGTAACAATCACTCACCAGTGAAAAAATTTTATGTCTTCCAGAAAAGTAAGAAAATATATGAAACAAAAAAGAAAAAGAAAACTCATTCTTCAACGTTTTCGAGGAAGTTTGAAAATCACTCACCAGTGGAAAACTTTTATGTCTTCCAGAAAAGTAAGAAAATATATGAAACAAAAAAGAAAAAGAAAACTCATTCTTCTACATTTTCGAGGAAGTTTGAAAATTACAACGTTAGTGAGTCAGTGAAGATAAACCTTACAGAAGTGAAAACAACCCAGATGAATCAGTCATCAATGCAAGAATTAAAAGCCAACAAATGATGCACTTCCACCTGTAGTGTAGCAGTGACAGAAAGAAAAAGCATTTTCAGCTGAATGCCTAGAAATGGAAAAAAAATTTGCAATACAAGAAAACAAACATTAGATATAAGTCCCATGGCTTGCAATGATGAGATAAGTCATTGCCAACTTCTCCGCATCAACGAGCAGATGACATGAAGTCCACCCGTAAGCAACACGATACCGGCGATGATATGCCACCGCCAAGTCATCAGTGATAAGCCCAATATAGACGAAATTGTCATACTCTACTAGTATAAATTCTACTTGTAACAATTATTAGTAGGTGGACTATATATATCAATCGTTTGGTTAGCGGGCAATTGTTTATAAACTAGATCACTAACAATCATAGTTCACCCAAGATCTAAACAAGCTTTTTGGCAACTGAAATTGAAGAAATTAAATATTTCCTCGGACAAAACAGAGTTTGAATCAACAAATGACTGCAGGATAACTAAACTTTGCACCAAAATTGGAAATATTTAGCTCAATCTAGTGTCAAAAGCGGATAAAAGCGACAAACATCAAAGATGTAGGCCAATGTGTGAAGCGTTACCCACATTCAACACAGCTCACTCAACACAAAATCAAAATAAATTGAAATCAAACACCAACTGATACACCATCACCAGCTCAAGAATACTCGAACAATTCAAAAAATAAAAATAAATAAACAAGTAACGGCAAGATTTACCAACCACTAAAAAATGCAAACTTTCAGAATCAAACACCAAGGTCCACACAACCCCCAATCCTTCACCTCCACATGAACCGGCTTCCGCAGTCCTCAAGTGACACCCCAACCGACAATTCAAAATATAAAAATAAAAATAAAACAAACAAACTCAAGATCAAACAAAACACCAACAAATGATCAAATTCAGCTCGCCAAGAACACACCAAGATCAAGAACTCGCTGACTTCACAACCGCAGAAATCAAAGGCAGCACCTTTCTCAATCCCAAATAAAAACCCCCGGAACCAAACCCAAAACCACACCAAAATCCAAAATTCAACTCACCAAGAACAGCAGAAACTTCCGATTTTTCACGACAGTGCAACAAAAAGAAAGCGCCTTTCTCCAACTTTTCAAAGCGCAGGTCGATCCGAAAACCAGAAACTGCTACAGAGAGACGTCAATGGCGGGTAGAGCGCGGGCAATGAGCGGTGGGAGGTGGAATTGCTTCACGAGGATTAGGGTTTTGTCATTTGCGGGGAGGGAGGTAAGAGAGGAGATTGGGGAGGGCTGGCCGTCGGTCGGTCGGTCCGGTCGGACGGACGAGGCACCACATGTCGTCCATTTAACCGCGATCAAATTTTTTTGGACTATTTAAATTAAGTCGATATAAAAATTTATTTTTATCTAATTATTTTTTAATTATATATATTAAATTTTCTCGTGTGTCTCGTTTATATAATTATTATCTTTTTTTCCATTTTTCTTCGTCTCACTTAGTATAAAAATTTAAATTATTTTTAAAAAATCTATTTGGATAAAAAAATTACAATTAAAAATAAAATTAAAATTAATATACTAAATTTAATAATTATCAATAATAATTTGATAATAAAATTTTAAAATATCATTTATATAATTAATTTACAACTTTTTTCGGTCTTTCGATCAATCATTCAACCAAATCGGACGAAGCAATATTCATATTTAATTTATTTTTTATTCGACAATAATTAATTAATTAAATTTGGTCAAACATACTTTGAGAAATTATTATTATAGACTTTGTGCCCAACCCCACCCGGGAGCAACAAAAAAGAAAAGTTTCAAATAATAATTCAAATAGGCAATTTCAAAAATAAATGGAAGGATCCGATTAAGACTTTTCTACTAACGGCGTAATGTCCGCGGCTATACTTTTGCAAGTGGCCAATATTATAAGGGTAAAGGTTTCCTGCGCCAGAGGCAGGAAACCCTTACCTGTGCCAGGATAATCGGGCGTTCGATTATGATCGAACGGCCCAGATTTGATAAAAAAAATTTTTTTCCACCCCCTCCTTCGCCGGCGGCCTGGATCGGCCGCGGCCGACCGGGCGGGGGGTGGGCGAGACGGGGCGAGGGCGGCGTGGGTGGGCGGAGGAGAAGGGGGAGGGCGGCGTCCGGGATCCGGCCGTGGCCGGCCGGGCGGGGGTGGGCGAGGCCGGGCGAGGCGGCGGGTGGGCGGAGGAGAAGGGGGAGGGCGGCGGCTGGATTCGGCCGCGGCCGGCCGGGCGGGGGGTGGGCGAGGCGGGGCGAGGGCGGCGTGGGTGGGCGGAGGAGAAGGGGGAGGGCGGCGTGGGTAGGCGGCGGTGGAGGTGGGCGGCGTGGGTAGGCCGCCCTCTCGCCCTCACCCTCCGCCCACCAGCCCCCCATCCGCCCGGCCCGCCTTGCCCCGGCCCCGGCCCCGCCTACCCTGCCCCTCGCCACCCCGCTCCGCCCACACCCACC
Source organism: Piper betle (assembly GCA_033002965.1). Taxonomy (NCBI): domain Eukaryota; kingdom Viridiplantae; phylum Streptophyta; class Magnoliopsida; order Piperales; family Piperaceae; genus Piper; species Piper betle. Next base: position 23,117 of record JAURVB010014516.1, on the reverse strand, counting down.
GCCCCGCATTCCCCCCACCCCTCGCCCCGCCAGCCACAGCCCGCCTCCGCCCTGCCCCTGCTCGCCCCGCTCCGCTCGGCCCCCGCCTCTCGTCGCCTCCCTCCGCCACCTCCCACCGCCCCGCCCAACCCTCGCCGACGTCATCGCCGCCGTCATCGGCGCCGAAGAAAGGAGTGGGCGACAACGGCGGCGGCGGCGCCGGAGGAAGGATGAGGTGCTCGATCTGGCGCCCGTATCGACCCTTAAATTTAAATTTTTTTTAAAAATCCTAATTAATCTGGGCCATCCTTATAATCGGACGGCCCATATTTTTGGCGCAGGGGCGCTACCCCGCCTTGGCGCAGGGCAGCGCCCCTCATATTATAATTATTAAATATAAATTCTAAATTATCAATGTTTGATATCAAATATTTAAAATTATTTAAAGTTAACTGTTCTATAAACCTAAAATATTCTACAAGTACCTAAACTATAATAACTAATAAATATAGATCAATTATTTTTTATTATCATCGAACATGTGTAAAAAATATAAGAAGAAATATTCCAATTTTAAGCAATTTATGTGACAAAAATTAGCAATCTTAATGTGGAATATCATCAAAAAATAAATAAATATAAAAAAATCACAAAGTATTTATTGTAAAAAATATAATATAACAATTGTTTTAATAGCTTTCGATAAACAATCATTTGTTACCTGTTTTCTCCAACTATATCTTTAATATTTCTTTAAAATTTTTCTCATGTCTAAGTTAATAGATCACAATCATAACTCTTAGTTAAAACCCTTCTTTGACCCATTGAAAGTTCACTACCATTTTACATAAAATACAACAATTTTAGTAAGGGAAAAAATCATTAATAAATAAGAGAAAAGAATTCCATGAAGTATCCAATGCAAAAAAAAAAATTTCGGGAAGAAATAAAACTAAAAGTTGACGTATATATAATAAAAGATAAACTAATGATAAAAGAATATAAAAAATGAATAAAAAAATTTTCATAAATAAAAAATCAGCAATGTTAATGATAAAGAAGTAAATTATATGAAAAAACAAAAACAAATATTTTGAACATGACAGAAAACTGAAGAATTGAATTACAAATGAACCCAAATTTTTTTGAAAATTAATTACTACATAGTTACATAGTTGCAAAAATAAGCCGACCATCTAAATCGGATCGGAAAGATTTCAATTCAAAAAAGTGAGAATATCAGTTTTCAAAAAAATTCAGTCCATGGATAAGCCGATTCCACCCGATTTGAGCCAATATGTGAATCGCCCAATTTAAGCTAATTTTGGATGACAGCAGGGGATAGGGTGGCAAAAGCGAGTGGCGAGGGCAGCAATGGGGGCAACGATAGTGGGGGACAAGGCGGGGTGCGAGGGAGATGAGTGGGGCCAAGAGGGGATAGGAAGGGTCAACGAGAAGGGGGTGGTGGGGCAGGGGGCGTAAGGAGGGGGGCACTGTGGCGGGACTGGCGAGCAAGGGGGGCAAGGTGTGGCCGGCAGCGTGGAGGGGGGGGAATGGGTGGGACCCGTAAGGAGAGGTAGGGTGGGACAGATTGGGCAATGACAGGGACGATTGACAGTGGCGCCGGCAGGGGTGAAGGAGGGCGACATGTCGAGGAGAAAGAATGAGGGTAAAGAAATAATCGGTGGCATTCTTATAATTAAAAATTGACTCGACTCTAACTCGAGTAAAAAATAATAACTAACTCTAAATAATTTTAAAAAATCCAAAAAATATAAAAATATATCATAAAATATAATACACACCGTAACATCAAATGACATATTTTATAATTAATAACCCACCAATTTTGACAAATTCAAGTGAACCAATTCTTATCCGATTTTTGATGAATCGGTCCGATTCAACGTCTCTATTCCAATCTGATTCAACCTCTGATTCTGATTTTTCAAACTATGCAGAGTTATTCTTACCTCTTGAAACGGTAATTTTTGAAAAATTCTCTAGTGATTAAATGAAAAAATGTCTTACAAGGTATGATTGGCATATTTATGAAAATGATATTGGGTACAACCATAATTACATAAATTAGAATCGGCTTCTCTTTCGGCCCTAGGGAAAAATAAAGAATCAAACCGATTCAACAAAAACTTAAAAAAAATGGGATCATTTTGAATTGGTCATATAGCTTCTCCGAGTAGAGACAAATTAACTTCTATCATAATAAAATAGAAATAAAAGTCAACAATAAAATCAATGTTCAATACAAGCCATATAAGTTCATATTTCTGAATCTTCAAGACAACGTATATAGCATAAATCACCCAAAAATAGCACCTCAATTGCTTCTTTATTGCATCAATAGGAGTACCATGAAACGAACCGAAATGCCACTATTATGCAAACATGCCAAAAATATAATAACTAAAATAAGAGAAAAATTAAGAGTATAATACAAGAGTTTCCTGGCTATCTTTGATTTTAACCCATCTGTTTATACTCGCACCCGCAAAAGTAATTTCATATTAGTGATAAAAACATTAATTTGTATAATAGGAAAAAACAAGTCAATTTATTCTACAATATTGTTAATCAAGTTTATTAATGATTATAAGCTTATGCTGCACTCCAATTATGTCGAAAGAGGTGACCACACCATCTAGCTACAATCTCATGCATGTGCATATGTGTTATGTGGTCTATGGCATGTAGTTACTGATATTTATCATTAGCTCACCCTCTTGGTATTACAAATACATAATAAGACGTCTTGCGCCATTGTGTCCTGTCACCCCTTTCGGCCTGAGGGTAGGTATTTCCTTTCAAATAATTTTAATGGTGTAACCCTATGTCAAACTGAGTCAATTTCTTAATCCCAATTACACTCAACATATAGTAGTCAAATCTCGGCTCAAGCTGACCAGGGCTACCAAATAAAAATATACAACATGTAAGATCCCTCAATTTAGTCTTATATCTAATACTTGATGAGGTAAGATCCAGTTTATAAATGAGAATAAGCTATAAATCTTCAACTCCGGTTAACCACTTTTGAAGAGATGACGTAGGCCTATTAGTTTGCACCTTGAGCCGGGTCATTATAAATTGTATCAGAGCAAACCTAGTACTTTGTTGGATAAATGTTGATATGTCAAGAAAAAAATTCTTAGGATGTAATTTCTTTAAGGTGGGTGAAATATAACATCCCAAAAGTTAAGTTAGTCCTACGTCTAAACCTACCAGGGTAAAATCTAATCTATTAGTGAGGATGTGTTTATGATCTTTAACTTGGTTAACTATCGTTGAAGGGATGATTCAGGCCCATTAATTTATGCTTTGGGCTAGGTAGTTACAGATGGTATCAGAGCAAATTCGTTTATGTAAATAACTAAGTTAGTTTATTTAAGATTTTGTAAATCTTAGAACGAGTCTTAAATATTATTTAATTAAATTATTGTCTTCCAAATCTTGCTTAGTTAATTCTTATTAGAAAAACTAAGAATAAAAAAAATAAATGAACAATAATTATTAATCCTTTCGGATCAACCAAGTGGGTGATATGTGTGGTTAAAGTTTAACCGGTGTGGCTAGCCATTTTGGTTAAGGTAATGGAGTTTAGATTGGGTAAACTAGGTCTTGTGAGTAGATAAGGATGGTTGAACATTTGAGGATATGTGGGAGATTATAATGGAGTTATTAGGCATGTTAATACATTTTTGTGTGAGTCTTCATTTTTTCGTCGTCACTTCTTCTTCTCTTCTCCCTTCCTTCTAGCATCAACCTCATCTACTCCTTTATTTTCTCTCTTGCTTGGTATCTTTTCTTTTCTCTTTCCTTATTTCTTTTTCCCCTCTTCATGCATACATTTCTTTGTTTTTTTTATTTCTTTTGATTTTTCTTGTTCAATGTGAATTAAATGAATCATCGTGCTTAGTGTTTATTAATAATATGATTAATTTCCATATTCGTATTAATTAATATTAATATTATTACTATTTTGTATTATGATAAGTATTATTCGTGTTAATTCATGCTTCATGTTGCATGTAAATTAATATTCTTATTATATTGAATATTTATTACATGCCCGGTAATCCCATTTCATTTATTACACTTGTGTTTGATAAATTGCTAATGTCTAATTATAATGTAATTGATTATTACTTGCCATCATTTTGGCTTGTTGAACTATAGATCTTCATGTATGATAAAAATTCAAAATGAATCAACAAACTAGTTTGTATGGTTTATATTTTTTGCGTGCATGAGTAGTTAGGTCATTAGGTTAATCTATATATTATAATTAGATTGTATATGAGAGAAAATCATGTTAGGTGTATGCCCAATTAAGTAAGTTGATAAATGACATTATGGTACTTGTTAGTCCATTATACGAAGAAAATCATGTTTGGTGTAATCTAGGTTTGATATTAATTAACCAGTTAATATTTTTTTGTTTATTTTAGGCTACGTAGATAAGTATTTATGTTATAAATTAAAAAAGAAGTTTATTTGAAAATAATATAATAATTGATTATATATAATGTCTTATACAATGTACAATTTAAATTAATTGTTGTGATATTAGTGGCTTCATTATAATATATAAATTGTACAACCATTATATGAGTATCAAATTTTAAAATATTAAATAAATAAGGCATTTGTTTTGTTTTGTGTTAATTTATCAAGTTATAATTATTCTTTACTATAAGAATGGTAAATTAATTGTATTAAATGCATAAATTGATGATGACTACTTAGGGCAAATTAGTAGATATAATTATATTTATTTTTGGCCAGAATTAATAAGTTATCATGTGGCTTACAATTCTAAATATTTTATATGGTTGATGTGGCATAAACTAGATTATTAATTTATTATTTAGAATATAAATAACTTACCTATTAGTGTATTTTAATCATTTGAGGAATTATCATTTGTTTACCCATTTTAATATGTTGTTCACTATTATATATAATTAATTATTAATTTATGGGTTGATAAATATTGACATCCCTACGAGTCCAAATAGTTGTTAGCATGTTCTGATTTTTCCTGATAATGATTAATGATTTCGTATGACCGTATAAATTTACCTTGTGTCAATAAATTAAATATTAAATTATTATTGTTCACTTATAAGTAATTAACCAAATGATTGCTAATTGTTGTGGGAAATATTTTATTGTTATTTTTTTTATGCATAGCTAAGTGTCGCATATCATATTATTTCTTGCATTAAACTAAGGAATTATACGTGTTAACGTATAAACTATTTGTGACTCCCAGATTATAATTCTCGTTGCGATTAAGGTACCTTATCACATTTTTTGGCTGTATAATTACTTAAAATATTGTATATTCCTTTTTAGTAACTCTGGTCGGCCTAAGCCCAAATTTGACCACCAAGCACCGAGTGCAACCGGGGTCAAAGAATTAACCCAGTCTGACACAGGGTTGCACCCTTAAAATTTTTAGAAAGATAAAGTACCTGCCCCCCATGTCAAAAGGGGTGATAGAGCACAATGACGCAAGACGACTCACTATACACTTGTGATACCTATAAGGTAAGTTAATGGCAAATACAGGTAACTATAGGCTGTGGGTTACGCAGCGTGTGTATGCATACATGAGATTGTAGTTGGATGGGGCGGCCACCCCTTCCAGCATAATTAGAGCTAAGTATGGGCTCATAATCACTAAAATACTCAACTAATGATATTATGGAATATATTGACTTGTTTCTTGTAATTATATGACTTAGTATTTTTATCACTAATGGGGAATTGTCTTCGCAGGTGTGAGCATGGATGGATGGGTTAGAGTCATAACAGCTGAGAAGACTTTGTTGTTAGACTATTGATTTTTCTTGCTTTAGTTGTTATTATATTTTTGGTCTATTTGTATGGTACATGGCATTGAGATTTCAGTTTGTTTTATAGGTCTTATTGATTCAGAGCATTGGTTATCTTATATTTTATTTTATGGCAGGATTTAGAATGTGAACTTATAACCTAATTCTTTGCGTATGAATTTAATTGACATTTTTTCAAAGAATTTTACGTCATGGGTTTATTTATAATGTTGATAAATTAATAAAAAATTAATTTACAAGGCGCTTAGTTTTATTGTTATAGGATGTGAGATCCCTCAGCTTAGTTCCACATTTAATACCTATTAGGGTTGAAATCCATTTTTACCCTGTTTAAAAGGATGAATCTTTAGCCAACTTAGTATTAACGACTTTGGGCTGGGTCATTACAAATGGTAAAAGAGCCTCCTGGTTCAATGTTAAATAGTCGGTTAGACTATGGACATTAGTTAGGCTGCCAATTATGGGTCAAAGAAGGTCGTGAGCTGGGCTAACAACGGGCTAAGTGTAAGAATTTCGAGGACAAAATTTTCTAAGGTGGGTGGATTATGAAATCCCTCAATTTAGTCTCACATCTAATATCTATAATGCCTACAGGGTAAAACTTTTACTTTGATTATAAGTGGGAATGGACTATATAAATAAGAATGAACTATAGATCGTTAACTTTAGTTAACCACTTTTAAAGTGATGATTTAGCCCATTAATTTACACTTTGGGCTGGGTTGTTACATACATTATGTGTTGGACTAAGGAGGTCGGCAAAGTTATTAATCACAGGCCAGAGAAGGATGTGGGTTGGGATTAGCAAGGGGCCATAGTGTAAAAATTTTGAAGATAAAATTTTCTAAGGTAGGTGGATTACGAGATCTCTCAAATTAATCTCACATTAATATCTATTGAAGTAAGGTCATGTTTATTAGTGAGAATAAATTATAGATCTTTAACTTAGGATAACCACTTTTCGAAGAGATGATTTAAGCCCATTAATTTACACTTTTGGGCTGAGTCATTACAAATGGTATCAGAGTAACTTGGTTTCTGTGTTAGATGGTGAGTTGTACTATGGATGTTAGGTAAACTACTGATAATGGGTCAAAGAAATACGTGAGTTGGGGCTAGCAATGGGATAAGTGTAGGAATTTTAAGGACAAAGTTTTCTAAGGTAGGTGGATTGTGAGAATTTTACGGACAAAGTTTTCTAAGGTAGGTGGATTGTCCTTAGGAATTTTATAGGACAACGTTTTCTAAGGTAAGTGTATAGCAAGAGGATAATTGTCTCAACTTACTATCACATCTAATACCTATTGGGGTTAAATTTTATTTATAAGTGAGGAATTGACTATATATCTTAAACTCCAGTTAACTACTTTTAAAGAGATAAACTTATGCTCATTAGTTTGTACATCGGGTCAGGTCATTACACAATACTTTAAGTTATTATACAAACCTGGATAATTGACAAATAGTAGATGCCCAAACCCTAAGGTGAACAAGGAATTGTATGTCAAAGATTAAGTTAAGTGGAAGATAATGCATAATGAATGAGATGATCTCTGCATACCAATCTTCCAAAACCACAATAATTGGTGCATCAAGAAAATAATGGCTAATGTTATTTATCCACACCCACCTTAAATATTTATGAATAAATTTCATTACTCATATAATTTAATACCAATTAATTTAACTAAATATCAAGTATAAGCAATTGTGTACCTATTACTATAACTACGCTACAAGGTATTGCTAGCACTCATATTAAATTATTAGATTTGAAATTACTCCATTATTTAATTCAATCCATTACAATTTAAACTTATACGAAGACAACCTCCATTACACCAAAGAAAAATATTTGATAACTAATTATATTGATTTCTAAAAATTAATTTAATTAAATAATATTTAAGATTTGTTCTTAGCCTTCCAAAATCACAAATAAAATTACTTAATTATTTTTGGGATTTTACACAAATTATTTACCATAATATGAATATTTTTTATAAGAAAATGATGATAATACGTAACAATTTATTGCAATTGCAACATATTTCTTTCTGTACCCTTCACTATTAATTCAATCTTTGATTGACCATTTTTATTGTCCTCTTTTTTTCAAAGCATTTATTGTCCTCACTTAAAAGTCAGATTGCATGCCTACACTTGACTTTTCCAAGCTATGTTTTTAAATAAAAAATAAAAAAATAAAACTTTTCGAGCTTGCCAACCACTTTTTTTTAAATAAAAATAAAATTTTGATTGGAGACTTATTTTATAGGACTTATTTGACGTCCAAGTTCTTGTCGACACCTACTTGACATTGATACTCGTGGTTATACATGTGCTTGGTATCCAAATTCCGGACAGACGACGAATCTGAATACCAGAGACTAGTCCGACAAAGTCCGAGTCCGAGCAAAGCCGAGTCCAATAATTGGATATATATAATTACTAATTCATATTCCTATTAAATGCGATATTATTTTTCCAAAGCTTTTTTTTGGTCTAAAGAAATGTGCAGTAAATACATATTAAACGATCGACCGACCAAATTTTTTTATCATTTCAGTTATTAAGACGGTTGAAATTGGATTTCTTGATTAGTCAACCATTAATTTGTAATTATATGCAATATTATTAAAGAATAATTAGCATCGGTTGTGGTTGATAAGTTTATGTAAATTGACTTTAATATCTACCGCTAAATTTCAAAAATGATTAAGTGATGAGAGTTACAGTCATATGATTTAAATAAGTGATCATATTTAAAAATTGATGATACAAAAATCATTCTTTAATTAATTATCATTTATCAACTAACAATGAATAATTAAAAGTAACTACACAAAACTATGATAATAATAATATGGTTACGCTACCTTAAGGGTAACCTCATAAAATTCCTGCGGTCATCCTAATTTGGACCGTCCATGTAGATCTTAAAAATCATCTCCTCTCCTCATCCTCCCTTGCCGCTTCCTCCCGGCTGTCGCTTGCCGCCGCCTCTTCCCCAACCGATCTCTCGTTGTAGCCTCCGTCTAGTGACCCTACCAGCGCTGCCGCTCCCTCGAGACCCGCCTACATTCCCGTGCCCCATCGTGACCCCGCTCGTGTCCCTGCCCGCACTACGCCCGCACCCATCCATGCCCATGCCCGACACGCCGCTATTGTTCCTCCTCTCTGTGCCCCCGTCCCCTGCCCATGTCCGCGCCCATGCCCGCAGGGCATGGGCGCAGTGTGCGCGTAGTCGCGAGGGGCACAGTAGCGCAAGCGAGGGGCGGGGGCATGACGAAGAGGGTGAGGGCATGGGCACAGCGGACAGTCTGATCATAAGGACTGAGGTGGCGGCAAGCGATGGCCAGGGAGGAGGCAGTAGCGAGCAACAGCCAAGGGGGAGGCAGCGGTGAGTGACGGCTAGGGAGGAAGAGGAAGAGAGATGATTTTTTAAGATATACAGATTTAGACTGTCCTTGTGATTAGATAGTCTAGATAAGGGGCAACCGTAGCCTTCCTCGTAATAATACGTTAAAACTTGTGGGAATTTTACTTGACTTGATATTTAACGAGAGCTCTAACACGTTAAGTCTTTTGGGAAAGTCAATTAAATATATCAGAATTTGAATTTTTACGTGGACACCATTTCATAAACAAATTATCATTAATTAATTAATTAATCAAACATAAACAAACCCTCAACACCACAAATCCGGTCAAGTCGATCCACCACAAAAACAAAGAAGTCAAACGCTTCAACCAACATCCGGACCCACACACCACATGGACAACGCCCGTACCATACGGACACAACAAACCGCCCACCAACGGCGGCGGTCGGCCGTTGAATTAAACGGCGCCGTCGCCACACCTTCTTCCCCACCACCGGCCACCGCCGCCGCCGGCGACTCAACGCCGACCGAGCTTCACTCTTCGTCGCATTGGCGTTGTTCGTTTCGGTGATCTCATTCTCTTGCGGCGGTATCGGCGCTTGGGGGAGGGGGAGTCTTCGCTTCACGCCTGCGTTTGGCGTCGTCTTCAAGACTCAGGATCTGAGCTTCTTCGAGCTTGGAAAGATTTGGGCGTTTTTGTTGGGCGTCATGCATGTTGGTGTGAAGATCCCTCCCAATTCAGGCTTTGTGATTTGAATTTTTTTTATTTAGTTGTGAACCTGGTCGGTTGGGATTGCGAGGATTGGTGGTGTGTGCATGCTGCTTTAGGTGTTGTCTGGCGGTGCTTTTGTTGTTTTTGTGTTGGAAAAATGCAAACTTGGGTGTTTGATCGGGCGGGCTAGCTCGGGTTTGAGCTTGGACGAGGTGAAATACTGGAACTTGGGGGCGGTCTGTGTCGTGTATTGCTTTGAGAAGGTGGTGAAGACGGGATGAAATCATAAAAAGGTTCGTCTTTTGCGGTTGAAGATTGGTGTTTTCTGTGAATCACTGTAGTGCTCGATGGGAGAGAGATTGACACTGATTACTCTTTTTGTTGTCATGTTTAGTGTTTATGAACTTGTGAATGATGACAATTTGTAGCAATTGGAACTTGGAAGCTATTTTTTATTGATAGTTTAGATGCATAATTGGGAATTTTGCTAATTAATGTTGGGCTGTTAACTAGGATTATGCCTGTTATTTTAATTATGGAGCTTTGTTCTTTATTGTAGGAAACAATATTGAGCTGTACAATTTTAAATTAAGTAGTCGTTAGCTGCTGGAGATGAATGTTTCGGCTCTTCTTACCTCGGCTGGAATCAACATCGGCATCTCGGCAGTATTGCTTTGTTCGTATTCTATTTTGAAGAAGCAACCAGGCAATGTGGCGGTATAATTTGGCCGCAGACTGGCTGAAATGCAGAAACATTCTAGAGAAACGTGCATCAGCTTGGAGAGATTAATACCTTCTGCTAGTTGGATTGTCAAGGCATGCCGAACTTCTGAGGCTGAGGTCCTCTCTGTTGCTGGTTTGGATGCACTAGTTTTTCTCAGATCACTTGTTTTCAGGTGATTAGTCCATACATTTTACTATTTTGGGTTGCTTAGATGAGTACGTTTTGTCAACGTATGTAAAGAATTTTCAGCTATAAAACTAGTTTAACCTAATGATGGAACTTTTTCACAATCCTTCCCCATTCAGTTCGGAAGCAGTGACATTGTTTGGTGGTACTAGTGATACATGATTTTCAAATTAGTACCTTTAAGTATAGAACATTTTTATACACTGATTCAATGGCGAACAAGATGAGGATTGGAAGCGGTATAACATGTCAAAGATAGCATTTTGGACTCAAGTTAATGATTTGTATAAGAGAAAATGAGTTTCTTTACTTCTTTATTCTTCTACATCTTCTTCCATCTTATTTCAAACGGTGGTTGGGGACATGGATTGTAATCTATGAGAAAATTTCTCTTCTCTCCCTCCTTCAAAATTTGTCCAAATTGTACATACCACATAGAAGCTTCTTTGAGGCTGCAAGCATGTTCTCCTATCAACTCAGTCTATGTACATTGTGGGAATTAAAGTGCAATAATCTCGTTTAACTGGCTTTAATATGACCGCTTATGTCTAGCTACTTCATTTCACATGCTTAAGCAAAAATTAACTTCGCTGTAGGATATGGATTGGTGCTAGCGCAAAAGCTAACCAGTAGTCTTTCAGCTTAATTAATTCACACAAAATCTTTACCCTGGTTGGCAAGGATTTGACCATTCAATGTTGGCTGCAAGGTTTCTAAGCGTAAGGGTTATTTTTATATAATTGAATTTGGTAAATATAGAAACCACAAATTCTTCATGCATTTCCAATTTTGACTTTGGGCATCTGGTTATGCAATGGATTTTGGGGATTGAATTTCTTGGTTAGCATTGTCTTATCCTGGTTCATCCTCATAATATTTGTGTGCGTACTTGTTGTTATTGATCTTGAATTTATGTTTATTTGCAGCATCAGGATTTTTTCCATTGCTGCAATTTTGTGCATGTTTTTAGTGCTTCCCTTTAATTATCATGGTCAAGAGATGCGTCACAAGCACATTCCTTCTGAGTCACTGGATGTGTTCACTATTGAAAATGTCAAGGAAGGATCAGAGTGGTACGTCTTGATCATGGTTTTAAAATTTCAACTCTGCATATACAATAATGAGTGTGTTTCTTTCTCAATAATTATAAGAAAATAATAATAGTGAGGATGTTTTTCATGGCTAATTGATGGGCACTTGCATTCATCTACTTGAATGCTCTTATTTGTGACTTAATTTGAATTTGGATCTGAAAGGAAGTTGTCCTCCAATTTTTATTGTTATCATCTATCGTTTTGTCATGATGCTATGATTCTCAAATATTAAGCTGGCAAACTGCAATGCATCTTTTCCTCCGGTGAGGCAGCGCCATTTGTTATTTGACCAGTACTATTTTGTACTCTTCTGATTGAATTTTTTGAAATGTTAAATGGGTATTGGCATGGAACACCGATCTTAACGTTTAGCCATAAAAACACTTAATCATCATGCATTTACTGTTGGAAATGATTTGGTTTTATTGTATATGTTGCAGGCTTTGGGTTCACTGCCTAGCATTGTATCTCATATCCTGTTCAGCATGTATCCTCCTTTACTTTGTAAGAAATTTTGTTAGTGAAATATATTTATGTAAAGTTATTTTTATCAGGATGCACCTAAAATTTTTTTGACTATGCTTTTCTTAGGAATACCGGAGCATCACAAAAATGAGACTTGCATATATTACTGAATCTCCTCCAAATCCTAGTCATTTCACTGTCCTTGTGCGTTCCATTCCCAAGTCAACAGAAAAATCTCGTAGTGAATCTGTGAAGAGTTTTTTGAAAAGTATTATGGATTGAGTTACTTGTCTCATCAAATGATCTACAGAGTTGGGAAAGTTCACAAGCTCATGGTACATACATGCATGCCATAGACCATTGCTTTTCATATATTTGCATTCTAGTTGAAGTTTTCTTGCAGAGATCTGATTGTTGGTAGTTTTACGCAGTGTTATTTTAATTATCTTAATTAATGATGTTATTTAAATGCGTAGGATGTTAGGTGGAAGAGTTGAACGTGAAGGTCACAGGAGATCCTAATTTATAAAATATTGAACTGTATATTATGAGAGGTTTAGTCAAATCACATGAGAAGGCTGCATGTGGAAAATCAAAAGCTGACAACCTTAATTCCATAATCCCATGTTTTTTAGGCTAGTTGCTGAGAAAGTTACCAGTCTAATTAGTATGATTGCAGTAAATGGGGAGTAGATTTAAATTTTTCTATCCATAGTGATTTGCTATTGATTTGTCAGTTCTATTCTTGAGTTTTGAATTTGCTAAATCTACATTTATGTGTGTTATCTCTTTTTACAGAATAATATGGATAAGATTTATAGAAGATGTTTGCGCGTGAAACCCACGTGTGCCGATCGAGGAACAGTTGATAGAAGATGTGGTATTTGTGGTGTCACATCGGGCTCACTTAAACGATACTCAGATGAGCTTCAGCAGACTGTCAAGCTTCCTAGCTTTGAACTTCCAGATTCTTTCAATAAGGACAAGGTATTGTTGTTGTTTTGCCCCTCTCCCCTTAACAAAAGTCACCTATGGGTACCTAAAAATTTGATTTTCTGAGTTTAGGAATGTGGCGCTGCTTTTGTCATTTTCAAAACACGTTACGCTGCTATTGTCGCTTCACGAGTTCTTCAATTTTCAAACCCAATGTTATGGGTCAGTGAGCTGGCTCCTTCACCGAATGACGTTTATTGGTCCAACCTGTGGATACCTTTTAGGCAGCTCTGGATACGTAGACTCGCAAGTCTACTTGTTTCCCTTTTTTTGTGGTTCTGTTCTTCCCTCCTGTAACTTTTGTGCAAGGTCTGTCGCAACTGGAAAAGTTACAAAAGACATTTCCCTTCTTGAAGGGAATCTTGAAGAAGTATGCATTTTTATTTTTTACAAAAAAAATGATATTCACCATTAAGAGCAATTGCAAAATCACTGCTGGTTATTTGTTTCTGATCTGTCAAATTCCTTCAATAATTGTAGCACATATTAATTGCAGGAAATATGTCAGCCAGCTGGTTACAGGATATTTGCCAAGTGTCATTTTATTATTATTCCTTTTGATTGTGCCTCCAATAATGTTGCTACTTTCATCAGTTGAAGGGTCTGTTTCCAGGAGTGGAAGGAAAAGAAGTGCTTGCTGCAAGATTCTGTATTTTATGATTTGGAATGTGTTCTTTGTTAATGTATTGTCAGGGACCGTAATTAATCAGCTGTACAGTCTTTCTAGTGCTAAAGACGTTCCCACCCTGCTGGCTAAAGCAGTACCAAGGCAGGTGATTATTAGTGTAGAGACATATATACATACATGCGCAACTACTGATCCATAATTTATTAGTTTCTTATATGATTGGCTAATCTTTTCCCAAACCACTTGAGGTGTAAAGTCTAGTTTTTAAGCAATGCTGTCTACTGGGTTCTGAACTCATTCACAGGTGAAGCGTTTTCCTGTTTGATGATATTTGCGTTTGTACATGCAAATTATTTATGCTATTTGCTATTCATGGAACAACAGAACTGTCCACTGTAAACTTGTTTCATCCCCAATTGATTCATGTTCTTGGGAGGCATGATTAATAAGTAAAGCTTCTTTTTACTATACTTCAGTAGGACTTTTTTTTCTCGCTTTTTTCCTTTTTTTTAAAAATATTTTTACTTTTATTTTTTTTATTTAAGAAAAAAAAGAACAAAAAATCTGAATGGTCAATCAACTGTACTGTTTGTTGTGTAACATTTTTCTTAAGTATAAATTGTAAGATGTTTGTTGTTTGTCAAATGTCACATGCTTAGCTAATAGGAGAGCACTTCATCTCAGGAATTTGTTTATCTTATTTGTTTTTTAAGGGGGACGTAGCAATTAGTTTTTCTCATAGGTTTTAACTGACACTAGTACGTTTATTTAATAAACTTGGCTGGACCTTTACACTGTCATAGGTCTTTGCTACTTAATAATATTTTTCTCAGACTGTAACTTTTGAGTTTTCTATCTTTACTTTCTGAGCTAATCATGCTTCTCTTATGAGAATACTAATGAAAAGTTTAATTATTTGTGTACAGGCAACATTTTTTATCACTTACGTCCTCACATCAGGTTGGACGAGTTTGTCTTTTGAAATTGTGCAACCGTTTGCACTTCTTTATAACTTAGTGCGCCGGTTTATATTAAGAAATGGGGATGAGCAAGCATCAATACGATCATTCCCTTATCATACAGAAGTTCCCAGAGTACTCCTCTTTGGCCTGCTTGGTTTTACCTGCTCTGTTTTGGCACCTTTAATTTTGCCCATCTTGCTGGTGCATTATCTGCTAGGTTATGTGGTGTATCGCAACCAGGTAATGTATGGTGCCGTAATGATGCCACTTTGCTATGTTCTTGCCATTAATGTTTACCATTGATTTTAGTTTTTCTGTTGGGTATAGGCAGTTATATTTGTTTTGGTTCTACCTTGAGAAATACTAGTTTTTTTAATAATAAAGCTAAATTTTAAATGAGGAAGGAAATATGCTTCAGTATGGAAGATTTGGTTTGTCATTGAAACTATTAAATGGCCTTCAGTTAAGAAGTAAATGATTTATTTATCTTTTCATTATTGGTGCTGATATTCATCATCTTGGCCACTTGGTGCAGATACTTAATGTTTATATTACGAAGTATGAAAGTGGAGGGCTGATGTGGCCAGTTATACACAATGCAACTATTTTCTCATTGTTACTTACACAAATTATTGCCCTTGGAGTCTTTGGTCTGAAAAAATCGCCAGTCGCCGCAGGCTTCATCATTCCACTTCTGGTCTTAACCCTTCTCTTCAACGAGTATTGCAGGAAAAGGTTTCATCCTGTATTTAAATGTTTCAATGCCCAGGTAAGTTCAATTTGTATGTTTATATACGGTTCCCTCATCATTGTTAATGTTCGTTCTGAATCAGTTTTCATTGTGTTTTTTTTTAAAAAATTAGGACATTATTGACATGGATCGGGTAGATGAACTGCAAGGTCGCATGGATGACATCCATGAACAGTTACTGTCTGCTTATTCTCAATTTCCTGCGAGCTCACGGGAATTGGTAGAGGTTCTAGAAGAGGGTTCTTCGAGTCAAACCTCAGAAACAAGAGGTTTGCTTTATCTTCTGCTTGGAGGGTTATCTATATCTAGAGTGCAGGGTATGTTTAGATGGCTGGCCACGGTAATTTCTTTACAGATAAAATCAGGTTAAAGACAGAAATCTGTGTCAACTTGTGTATACTTCTGACGCTGCAAGATATGTTCGTTTCCACATTCTTTTGTATACAGCTATACATTTACTATCAGCTGTCATCAAAGTTGGCTCTGCAGACACCGTGCTTACTCTTCAAAGGAGTTCAGGATACAGACGCAAAGCTGCATCTTTTTTTTTTTTTTTAAAAAGAAATGTTTGTCAAGCAATGTGAATTGTAATAGATATTTGGTTGGTTCTGTTATACATCATGTGTTGTGTAATGTAAAGAATGCTTACCCTTTTGTCTTATTCCTTGGTATAAATACGCATTATACTTGAAAAATTCTGGAACTGGGTAGATTCAAGGTGATTGGAGTGCAAGAGCTCATGAAAACACTTGAATAAATATTCTTGAAATTAGTCAAAAAAATATTTAAAAAAGCAACGAATTTAATGGTAATAACCCATTATTACTCGCGTTATATTACATAGTTCATTGATCTTCTCTTGTCGACAATCTTGTCGGCCTTCCAAACCTTCCGAGCAAAATTTCACTGCATCTTGTTGTCTTCATTTTTCATTATCATACCTGTTAATTCAACTCCAGTAAAAATGCAGAGCTCACCAAATCAAATAGCATAATTCGACTAATATAAATAATCAAAACTCATAATATGTCCATAATAATTGCTCTCTGAATCTATTTTATCTCCTACCAAAAATCGTATCCCTGGCTTAAAAACAGAACTCTTAAGGTTTATTTACGGCCTCCCACGACAACAATCTTCTATCACACGAAAAATTTGACAAAATTATGTCTCCAACACGAACAAACTCATTAACCAAGTAAAATCATGCCCATGGAGAATACAATCAAAGAGAGTTCAACATCAGCCATGTTTGTTGTCAATTTTCATGCCTTCCATATAATCCCACATCGTCTAAACTGTCATCAAAAAACCAGGAGATAGGATTCTGAAGAACCACACACCATCGCCGAGTTGGGTTTAACGCCTGCTTGTAACCCAAGTGGGGGCATTAAAGTGGTGAGAACGGTTTGGCTGGTTTCGTTGGGTTGGGTTAAAATCCACAAATGCTGGACCGCCCATTCCAAGTCGGCAGTGAACCATCCGGTTCGGGCGAAGGCCCGGGCCGGTCGGTTCTTAAAGTAGAGGGGATTGCGTGAGGCTGGTTTCACAGAGCAGCGAGTACTTCTCGTTGTCGACAGTGGGAAGGATAACGGACCGGTGTGGGTCGGACCCAAATATACCCCTCAGATCAGTTAGAACCGAACCGCCATTTTTTTATAAAATTTTCCCCCCTTCTTAGATGGGATATATTAAACTAATTGAGTAGATTAGGAGATTATTAATTTTATCAAGACCCGAATAAGTTAAACCGAACCACCATTTTTTAAAATTTTTTTCCCCTTCTTAGCTAGGGGTGCTAATCGAGCGAGCGAGCGAGCCGAGTTCGACTTTTGTTCGAACTCGGCTCGAATAGTTCGAAACTCGTTCGAACTCGGCTCGATAGTTCGAAACTCGTTCGAACTCGGCTCGATAGTTCGAAACTCGTTCGAACTCGACTTGAGATCGAACGAGTTTTTAATATATATACTCGAGTTCGACTCGAATATCTTTTATATGTTTGAGCTCGACTCGTGGTCGAATACACTTAAACTGTTTAATTTTCCCAAGCTCGAACACAGCTCGTTCGTGAGCTCAAAATCGGCTCGATTAAAAGTCAAAAGTCCCTCACTTAAAAAAAATGCACTCAATTTGGATTGAACCCACAACTTTGAGGTCATCAAGGTGAATACTTACCATCTCAACTATCTCACTTCTTTGTTATTATATTGTGTGTGTAAATAAATAAATAAATAAATAAATATAATATAAAATTATATTATTATATTATTTTATCGAGTCGAGGTACGAGTCGAGTTCGAGTCGAGTCGAGTCTAACACGACCTTGCTCAAGCTCGACTCGTAAGATTCGAGTTCGAGTCGAAGTTTCGAGTCGAGTCAAGCCGAGTCGAATGCTAAATACTCACGAGCTGGCTCGCTCAATTAGCAACCCTATTCTTAGCTGGGATCTATTAAACTAATTGAGTAGATTAGGAGATTATTAATTTTATCAAGACACAAATAGATTATATAGTGTATATCTTGTGTGAGGATCCTAATAAGGAAATAAAAAAATAATTGGAGAATAGAGTTACATATCAGTTAGAACCGGACCACCATTTTTTAAAAAATTTTTTTCCCCTTCTTAGCTGGGATATATTAAACTAATTGAGTAAATTAGGAGATTATTAATTTTATCAAGACATAAATAGATTATATAGTGTATATCTTGTGAAAAAATTTTCCCCCTTCTTAGCTGGGATATATTACACTAATTGAGTAAATTAGGAGATTATTAATTTTATCAAGACATAAATAGATTATATAGTGTATATCTTGTGTGAGGATCCTAATTAGGTAATAAAAAAACCATTGGAGAATAGAGTTATAGAGTTGTATATCTTGTGTGATAATGTTTGGGATGAAGATCAAGGAGCCAGTTGATATATATATGAGCACCACAGTTTGTTCCACACCATTGGTCACCAGCCATCAATCCTTGGTCATACAAACAGTCCAGAGTATTGCTACTCCCCATTCTTTGTTCATGATTATTCTTATTAAATCATCTCTTCCAAGTCCAACGTTGGAGATCATATCATGACATGGAGGTGCATTTACCATGTCACTTCCATTTGGCAATTGATCTTGAGCAGACAACCAAGTGCATTTCTCACCCAAAGAATTCGTGGAAGAAGTAGTACTAGTGATCAACTTGGCAAGGTTACTGTCATTGAAATGTAGATCAGTGGTAGCAACATGATCTACATCATTCGAGTACTTCTTGAATTCATCTGTAATGGTAATTGGTAGTACTACTGTTACATCAATAGTTTCAGAAGATCTACCACCTCTATCAATACTAGAACAAACATTTTGAGGCTTCCATCATAATTATCTGTGAGCTTCTTGGACTGCTTCTCCTTCCTTCGCTTCCCTAGGATCAGTTTCTTCTTCAATCTTGTGTTCCAGTAGTTCTTAACATCATTATCAGTTCTCTGGTAACTGTGCAGCAGAGATTGACCACCTGATCATATTAATAGTTAAAAATTAAAAATAAAGATTTTGATGGATGGGTGTTATATATGTGCAATATTATTTCTTAAAACATATATGCATACCTGCTGCCTATGCTGATGTACAGGCTGCAAATTATGTTGTCTTCTTCTTCAGAGAACCCTCCATGCTTGAGGTTAGGCCGGAGGTAATTCAACCGCCGAAGTCTGCATCCCTTCCTACAGCGTTTCCTACAGCCTTGAATCCAAAAACCCACGAACCATATTCACAAACAGATCAAGATATGTCATGAATACATAAGGAGGAAGATACCAAATAATGAGGAATGTGTCCAATTGCCACCAATTCCTTACTGCTCATCAATATAGGCTTTGAGCTTCGCATCTTCCTTAGGAGACAGGGGTCCTCTCTTAACACTAGCTAATTTGTCGCAGCATGGAGATCTTCCCATCCCTCTATCAAGAACTCAATATGAAGATGTGAGGGCTTTTGAAGGGCATGCAACTAATTGTTGCCTAGCAGTTGTTTGAATTTATATATGGGCAGCGAGAGGGATATGGGTAAAATGGATGCAGAGGAGGGGAGACTTTACATCTTAATTGTCTTTCTTGGCCAGTTAGTATATCTGTACTGTCATGAACTCCTTGGATTCATTCATGATGTTCCCAAAGATTTCAATGTACATTAGTTAAATTATTTCCATTTCTTCATTGATTAGCTACATAAGCATCAATTCTTGATGGTCCCAAAGATTTCAATATGCAATTCATTTGTTTCCATTTCCTCTTGCAGATCAATGAGACATAGCCAAAGCTACAGAAGCATCGGATAATTGGTCAATTACAAATGCTTAGGAATGAAATTGAAAAGTTCGGTCAATTACAATCAAATCTTGAATCAATTTTTTAAAAGTGAGCACCTACAAACTAATAATTGGTGATAGCCTCTAATTAAAAAGATGTTTTAATTAAGAAGATATTAACGCAAGAAAAGCAACGGTGATTAATCTTAAAGCATTTGTTGGCACGGGTCATTGGCGTTCACAATTTCCATCCTCCACTTTCCCATGATTAACAACTTTCACATGAATAGTATATCTGATTATCGTTCTTCTTCATCTACTCGAACCCATCTTTTCTTTGTCAAAAACTTCTTCTAACACCATTCTTTTGGATAAAATTTCCATAAAGATTGGCCATTATTCCAAAAGAAATGTGAGAGTTCAACAAAAGACGCGATTTTTAGGCACCCGACATCGGTTGCAATTTCATTCGCGAGCTACTTAGTAATTAGACAACAATGTTGATCCCCAAAAAAAAATCACGAGAACTTCAGTGTTTTTTTTCATTTTTGGGTGAAGAAAGAAACTAGAACAGAAAGATGTTGGGGAGAGTCTGTCTTTGTGACAAGGGGAGAACAGGGCAATTTCACCTCGAAAAACAAATTTCAGCAATGACTATATTGTAAAGCCCCCTTCTTTTTTATTTGTACATCAAGTTAGAGAAGATAAGGGAACTATTAAATTTCCTCAACAAGACCCATTTGAATGCCTGTGAGCATTGAGTAAAGCCGGCGAGCTACTGTGCCAGATCCTGTTCTGTATTTTACCCTGTAAAGTTGTCAAAAACTTATCAATGCTACAACTGTTTTCACAACAATATCTTGATGTTGGGTCGTTTTGTTTTAGATAAATATCTTGATGTGGGTTTCCTTTAAAAATGTAATTAGACTAGTGTGAGAAGTAAAAATTGAAGCTTAGAAGTGATCTGAAGCAGAATCACCTTCTACCACTATATGTTATGCTTCCTACATGAGCAACCACAACTGCAGTTCCAGTGCAGAAAACTTCATCTGCCTCTCCATCAAATCCTCAACTGGCACTTCACGCTCTTTAACCTGATTGAATTTTAAAGATCAAAATATATACCCTTGATAGCAGTTTAGCAAGAAATAGTATCCATGTTCATACATTCCTAGAAATGCAAGCACCATTTCCTTATTTACGTATAATATTTTACCTGATATCCAAAATTTTAACCATGTGCTCTAATCCTCATTGATAATCCCATCTCAATTTATTTTATATATGGGATTAAAACTTATTGTTGCAAATCCTCAAATCAATGATATCTATATTTATGTTTTTCTAGTAATTTTTTTAATACCAGTTTTGGAAAATTCAAGATAAAGTTGGGGGGGAAATGGGCATTTTTCATCTGCCCTCCTGACCATTTTATCTTTCCTCACTACAATTCAACCCCTCCTAATTAATATTAAAAAAATTAATTGCTAAAAAACCTACCATAAACATGATTAGCAGAAAATTTTAGCACTTAATTTTAATATTAATACCTGCCCATAATTGAGGACGCCGGAGGCCGGGCTCAGCTCTATGTTCCCATACCGGCCGAGCTTCCAATCGGAAAACTGCCCGCCGGCCGCAACACCGTCGCCGGTGCATCGCATCGAGTACATGTAATCGGCCTGCACGAGCCCGAATCCCAGATTATCCTAATCCAGTACCCCATCATTTTCCTCACCCACCCTAACAATACAACCAAATTACGTACTTAACCACCACTTAACAACATTAATCAAGAGCTAAACCCGTATTAACATCCACCAAGAAAAAAACATCAATTTCTTTGTTACCTATGTGCCTCTGCTTCGCATGTTTGTTGCGAAGGTGATGCGGCATGGGAGTTATAGCTGGTCACCGGAATCTTCATCCCCATAAGTTTCTGCGTGATTCATTTTCATACGCATGATATATCATATACATATACAAAGCATGCATCCGAACAGATGCAGCATTTACATATTATATATGTTGAAAGAGCGATCTACTCGCGCCTGGGATCACATTGTGTGTCCTGCACATAGAGCCTCTGATCATCCCAGATGAAAACCTGGGTCTTGAGAATGGTTGATATTAATGAACTCTATGGGAGGAAGAAGGTGAACAAGGAAGAGATATGGGTGGAAGTGAGAGAAGGGAAGGTTGGGGAAGAAAAGAGTTTTTGGGTTGGGACTTTGGAGGGTGCCAAATTCATTGGAATGGGAAACATTCAGTGAAAATATGGGATTTATGAATGGTGAGGATGGATAGGTACAAGAGAAGGTGACTTGTTTCTATCTCTTCTTGGGTGGTCTTCCCCCGCTTATCATGCGTCAAGTGCAATAGCAACAACTGTTAATTCTTCTCCTGACATATGATATGGAGGGACTGCATTGATTGGAGGGATGGGGAGGCGATCAGCTCTGAGAAGGAAGAGTTTTTCTCTCTTTTTTTTCTCAGGAAGGAAGAGTTTGTCTCCCACTTTGATACTCATTAATAACTTTTATTAAAAAAAATTTATTAGAAAAACATGAGTCACGTCAAACAGTATTAATTTGAGTCCAGTGAAATTTAATAGTATTCTAATTTATTTATTTATTTTAAACTCGAACCGGGTTCAACAAAGTTTAACTCAAGTTAAATAAGGGAAGACTCGAGTATTATTCATATTTTTTTCTATATAATTTAAGATCAATTAAATATAAAAATTTAAATAACTCGATTATGGTTAAATTATATACTAAATTGCTTGTTTTAATACAAAATTCTATATAATAATATAAAACCATCATCACAATATGTTTATATATTTATCATTTTTTATATTCTATATAAATGACTATATAAAATATTTATAAAATATCATATCTAATGTAAATTATTAAGTATCAAGTTGAGTCGAACCAAATATAGATGTGCTCGTCCTCGCTTAATTCAACTCGAATTTTTACTCGAACGAAATCTAGTTGACTATTGGGTGAACACAATCACAATTGAGCAGTTAGCAACCCTATTCTTACATGAA